>PVKS010018310.1:0-40342 GCA_004027875.1 Aplodontia rufa
ACACGGCAGGGAAGTGGCTAAGTTGGAAGGGAATCCACAGCTTGAATCTGAAGCCCAAGGTCCTAACCACTGAGCTCCAGGGCCTCTCTGCTATTAGTGTTGGTAAATACCCCATGGCATTTTATATATGTGTGATGAAGGGACGAAAGTAGCCCATGCAAGCTGCCATCCTCCTGGTCCTCCTCCTCCTTTCAGTGTCTCCAGCCACATCCTCCAGAGAGAGCTGTGGCTTCCCGCCAGGCTGACTGCCCCGTGGTCTCTGCCTGCCCTGTCCACCTGACACACCCTCTTGCCTATTCTGCTTTCCCTGAGCCTTCCCTGGGGATTCCATTTGTTCCCAGTACACACCTGGTCTGGCACATACTGTCAGATCACTCATGAATTTTCCAGGCCTCCTGAAGGTAGATTTGGGAGCTGGCATAGGATAGGGTACATGGAAGGACTCAAATTCAGATCCCTGGCAGCACTGCTCTGTGGGCCATGTATGCTGTCTCTGGTCACTTGGTAGCCAGGCGAATCTGATCTACCCTGGCAAGAGTGTCGGGGCTTGGGCTGCCATTTGGAAGCCACCTGTTTTGATCCGCAATGGGCACATGATGCAGAGATTCAGGTAGCTGCCAGCCCAGCTCTGCTTCCTTCTGCTCTGGGGTTCCACAAGACACCCCTGCATTACACCTCCTTTACTTCACACCAGCTTCTGCAGACTTTGGCTCATTGCAACCAGTGGTCAGTGGTTCTCATGGGGGACAAGACCTCCCTGAACAGTCCTTAGCCATCATGGTAAAGCACACATAGGCTACAACAAACGGGCTTTGCAACCCTCAGATCTCCAGGCTCTCAACATTCGTTCACCTAAAAATCCATGTTCCAAGGCAGTGCAAGCCTGGTCACTATGCAAGGGGACTGAGTCTGGGGGAACCAACAGCATGAGTGACTGCTGTGTTGACAGAGCCACCGGGTGCCCACCACACCATGCCCCAGTGCCCCAGCTGCTCTTCCCACACCCCCAGTCCCCACTCACCATCCGCGGGGCTGAGGCCCCTGGCTGCAGAGATCATGGAGAGGGTGGGGCTGCTGTGCACAGACCGGAGGTAGTGCTCCATGTGGGGGTTCATGTAGGGGTGAGGGGCACTGAAGGGGGACTCCCCAGGGCCAGCAGGGTGCGGGGAAAGCCGGATCAAGGAAATGTCAGAGATGACAGGGCTGCCGCTCAGGGTGGGAGGTCTGCGGAGATAAAGGGCAATATTCTCAGAAAGAGGCTACACGAAAACCCCACCAAGAACCCGAAAGTCTTTGACTCTCGAAGGAAGACTTTCCAGGAAAACCTACACTATACATACATACATACACATATGTTGTCATCCTTTGGTTACCTCTAAATTAGTCAGAACACTTCAGCAGTTAGGAGCCAGTGAATGCAGACTGGGGCTGCACACTGGTGGGGCCTCTCGCCTGCCTGCTAATCCCATGCACTCTCCGCACACTCAATCGGGTCTGCTGAGCATGGGCTCAGGGGGCCACACACGTACCTCTGCTCCCGTGGTGCCTGCTCAGGGCTGGGCACATGCACGCATGTTCAAACCACGGATGGAACACAGAACGTAAAAACACTAATGCCAGGGTTAAGATGCAAAGACCTGTTCCTAGCAGAATGAGAAAGAGGGAGGATCGGGAGGTGCCGTGCAAGTGCAGAGCTCTGTTCCTGCTCGATAGTCAGTGGTGGGACACGCTCCACTGCAGGACGAGTGGTGAAAGGAAAGATCAGGATTCAAGATGAGTTTTGAAACTGGTGCCATATGAAAGTTCTGGAATACCATTCTAGCTCTGCGTACTTGGAACTAGTTCTCTTGCTAACAGAGTCCCCTGCCTCAAATGTCCATCAAGAGGAATGAGCCTGGCTTGGTCCCTATAGCACAAGCTGTTCTGTTCATCATGAGGGCGGGGCTTTTTACCCTCAGCCTGCTGGCCTGGGACTCCAAGAAGCTAAGGAGTGTTTCTGGGTTATCTACACCAAAACTTGCTCATTAAAGACAAATCAGACTTCATGGGCAAATGACTGCAGAACCACAGCAAAGCCACTGGGAACCAAACTTATCAAGAGCTCATCTTCAATTTTTCAGGAAATAGGGAGTCTCTGAGATTTACACAGTACAAAGAAGAGTATACGTGAGACTCGGACGAATGTGGGTTAGAACTCCAGCTGGATCATGCTGAGCAGGTAATCGGATCTCTCTAAGCTTTAGTTTCTCATCTGTAAAATGGGGATGATGATGTGTTCATTTCATGAGCTGCCATGAGAATGAAAGTCCCCCACCCCAAAGTGTGCCTGAAACACGGCAGATAGTCCATAAACGAAAGCAGTTATTATGGTATTAGAACTGCACTCTGAGGGCAAACCCAGAAATGCTCTTTAGACTGGATCAGAATTGAACGTGTGAAAGTCAATGTTAGAATCGGTTACTTTAGGGAAGGAATGACTGGCCTGTTGGCTGAGCAAACCACAGATAATTACTGATTATGTTTGATAATAGTGCATGAAAACTGGGCTCACTTCCGTACAAGCCAGGACTCAAACAGGTGACATCCAGATGTCTGCACATCTGGGTTGCACAAGCTTCCCACTTGGATGCTGCTCCACAGGGCCTGGAGCTAACTATTCTGCTACATTATTCCCCAGCTTTTGAAATGTGATTGCATTGAACTGGGCGTGGGGCGTGGTGGCGCACACCTGTAATCCCAGTGATTCAGGAGGCTGGGGCAGGAGGATCACAAGTTCAAAGCCAGACTCAGCAATTTGGCCAGTCCCTAAGCAACTCAGCAAGAACTCGTCTCAAAATAAAAGTAAAGGGGCTGGAGCGGTGGCTCGGTGGTTACGGCGCTTGCCTGGCACGCATGAATACGTGAGTTTGAATCCCATCACCACACACATACACCACTAAGTGTCCCAGGAATGAAAATCATATGAAAACCTAAATAAAGATTCCTGCGCTCACTCTCTCTCTCTCTCTAACTGTCCCCTCTTTCTTTAAAATAAATAAATAAATAAATAAAAAGTAAAACAGGGACTGGAGTGGTGGCTCAGTGGTTACGGTGCTTGCCTAGCATGCACAAGGACACAGGTTCGAACCCGCAGCACCATGTATACAACAAAATGTCAGAGTAATGAAAGCCACATGAAAAACCAAATAAAATTGATTCTCTCCTCTCTCTCTCTCTCTGTCCTTCTTTCTTTAAAAAAAAAAGTAAAAAAACAAAACAGATCGGGGATGTGGTTCAATGGTTAAGTGCCTCTGGGTTTAATCCCTGCTACCAAAAACAAACAAAACAAATAAACAAACAAAAAACCCCATGTGATTGCATCGGACACGCAGATCTGCCAAGCTTGTGCAAACACTGGCACACGCATTCGTGTTCTCCCCAGGCCAGTCCTTGGCCTGAAGTGCCTACTGCACCCTGTGTTCTTCTGCACAAATCCCTTTTCATCCTGGCCAGTGAAATAGGTGACCACCTCCCTGAAGTCCCTTTCCCTGGCATGAGCTCCCTTCTCGCTGTTCAGTCAAGGAGCACTCATAGCCTCAGGGTGGTGGGCCTGTCACCCAAGGTTACTGGGTTCTGCCCAGGAGCAGGGTGCATCCAGAACTAGTGGTAAGCGTATGTTTGTGTGTCAGGCCCTGAGTTTGGCAGAAGGAACCTGAGGAATAAGTCAGAAGCCACCACCTCTAGATATTTTTGCTCATGGGCCATCCCTAAACATGACAGAGGACCTGTGTTCCGTGTGAGGGGTTTAAGAGACAACCTTTATTCTGGGCAGGGGTTGCTCTATGTCCCCAGGAGTGGAAGATGATGCACTGTCTGACCAAGGGTGGATCCTGCTGGCTCTGGCAGGTAACAGCAGCAGGAAGGACTCTCACATTCCTGCCACATGCAGGTGTTTTGAGAAGAGATGACTCAGGGAATGTCACTTGGATGGCTTCCAGGGAAAGGCCTGGGGCAGAAGGGTATAAGTTCTGGAAGGTTGGGCATGGAGCAATAAAAGGCAGATGTCCACTAGCAGCTGGGAGGACAGCCGAGGTGTCCCCTGTCCTCAGAGTCCTTGGTCCTTCTTGAGAAGGACAGGTTTCTAGAGCCTGCAGGATGCAGACTAGATGGGGCTTTTTGGTTTTTAAGAAAGAAGGACAGTGAGAGAGAGAGAATCAATTTTTATCTGGTTTTTCTCATGGCTTTCATTGCTCTAACACTTAGTTGTGTACGTGGGTGCTGGGGTTTGAACCCGTGTACTTGCGCATGCTGGGCAAGCGCAGTAACCCCCGAGCCACCGATCCAGCCCTGCTGTCTAGGCTTTGAGGACACAGTAGACTGTGGGTACTGAAGCTGGTGGCCATAGTTGGCTTGCCCAGCTCCCAAATCTAGGAATACCAGCCTCCCTGGCACAGAGATTGTCCTGTGGAGTGTGCCAACCACAGCCAAGGCCCCCAAGACACCCAGTGACCCCATGGGGCTTAAAGCAACATGTTGAGGCCACAGATCCCACTGGCCACTGGAGCCTCACCCAAGCGGGAGGCAGGAGGTAACAGGCACACCGCTGCGTCCACATGGACAGCAGCTGGGCCTGGAGATGACAGGTGGCGCCTACGTCCGCACATGGAGGAACTGGCATTTCTGCTTCCACAGAGCGGTCACCACCACTTGGAAAAGGGGAGTTCTACCTCCCCTTTCCACAATTGCCATGGAAACAGAGAGCCCAGGTTTCTGCCATGGCACCATCCTCTCCCGCTCTCAGGCCTTGGCTCAGAGCGTCCCCGGGGTGCCCTGCAGGATCGTGGCCCAAGTGGTCACAGCAGCCCCCAGGAAGGAAACACCAGTGGTCCGAACAATTCCTGGGCCAACGACTACACGGCACTGGAGGGACTTGGTGTTCAGAGACAGAGACGCGTCCCCAGGTTGCACAGCTAGAAACAGGTAACAGGACTCTGCTGGAGTGGAATTCACTCCCAGGAATGGTACCCATGGTCCAGGGGCTTCCCGCCCCTCAAGGAACCACCTTGAGGATTCCTGATCTGGAAGGATGCTCGCTCAGGGAGCCCATTACCCACCCCCAAAACAGGGTCACCAGGGGGCAGTGGCGAGACAGATAAGGTTCCAGCAGAATGTGCAGAATGGCCCCTTCCCCTTCCCCAGTGCCTGCAGAAATGCTGGGTCCACAAGAGGCAGGGTCTGGGCCACAGGCTGCCCAGCAGAGGCAGGACCAAGTCCTCATCTGGGAAGGGGTAGAGCAAGATTTGGGAGGCAGTTCAGGAGGATGTGGGCCTGAGAGCTGAGGCAGAACCTGCATCCACATCCTGTCTGCCCTGCTTCTCTCAAGACTCATCCTTTAATGCATGGCCCCATCCCAGGGTCCAACAGGGAATCCTCATGCCTGCTGGGTGCTGTCTGCCAGCAGACAGACATCCCAGTGCCACAGGGACCTCTTCAGGAAAGCCCTATACATGAAGACCTCATCAGGAAAGAGGTCTGCTAGTGAGACTGTGTCCATGTGGACAGCAGCTGCTCCCAGAGGTGACAGGTGGCACCTGTGTTCCCACACGGAAAAAGTGGGATTTCTGTCTCCACAAAGCAGCAGCAACGTGCCTTTCTTCTTCCAATTCCACACTATTCTGTTGCTGGGGTTTCTCCCTGGTCTGAACCATGGCCTGTCCAGGCCTTGAATTCTGGCGGACTCAAGAAGGCAGTCTTGGGAATGGGAGGAGGAGCAAGCTAAGCCCAATGTGAAAGATGGCCAGTGTCCCGCATCATGGTTACACATGTGCGCATGCTCACGCTGCCAGGCCGCAAGCAACCGACGTACAGAAAGGAGTTGGCCCATCTGCAAAAGGCCCGGCTTGGCTGTGACTCTTATCCATCGTCTTCTCTCTCTCAGCTCAGTCCTGGGCTCGCCTGAGCCCGATTCCACCAGTGGGTCCTACTCTTACTTGCTCTGTGCCCAGGGACTTGTACGGAATTCACGGGGCTGGAGACGTAGCTCTGTGGTAGAGTGCTTGCCCAGCATGTTCAATCCCCAGCATCACTAAATATAACCAACCAAACAAACAGGACTTAGAGCCCGGGTGGAAGAAGTGACCACAAATCAGGGAAGCATAAGGCCATGTGATAGAGGTTCCAGCAGAGGAACGATTCTCTAACTCTGCCCATGAGCCTTGGTATCCATTATTTGCAGCTTGTCCCAGCTGTGACATGAGAGGAGACACATATGGAAAGTGTGATGTGTAATGCCAGATGCTTGATAGGTAGAGGGAGGCCTCTTAAAGAAGGTTATATTTGGGTGGGGTTCTGAGGGATCAATAGTAGTTCACTAGGAAGCATATCACAAATAAAGGAGGAAGTATGTTAAAGGCAAGGCTGAAGTGTAAGGCTACGATGTGTGACAGTTGTAACTTGGATGACGGAGCACAGCCTACAGAGTGTTGTGGGCTGGGTCTATGTTGGACCCATTTCCTTTCTGTTACCCTGCGCAGGAGGCCATCCGACCCAAGCGCAGCTGACCAGAGCAGTTTATATGCCTGGGCACCAAGATCAGTTCAGAGATGGACTTGTGCCCAAGATAGTCACTTTGGCTAGAATCAAGAGGAAAGAAGTTCTCAGTATCCACGGGGACTGCTAAACTGGTCATATGTGAGTGTGGAGCTGCTGGGGTCTTGAGGGAGAGCCTGAGAATGAAATGATACCGATAAGAGCTGACCTGGACAGCCAGTTTCTTAATTTGAGCCCCTGCCTCCAGATCCAGCTTTGCCTGAAGCTAGCACGTTGGCTTATCCAGTTCCCCGAGTGGAGGCATGTTTGTGTGTGTTTAAAACACTCTGAGCTGAGGTTTTCTGTCTTAGGCAACTGCCAGGGCCTGTTAAGATAGGCTTTGACTGACTCACGCTCCCCCTGCCCGGCGACCCCTGACCTGGTGCCCTGCAAGGCAGACCTGACTCCAGTTCAGCGTGGGGTCAGGGAAGAAGGGAGGAAAAGGAGAAAGGAAGTCGAGACCGAACTGGACACAGCCGCGGGGGAGCTGATGAGGACATCAACATTCACTGAACCCCTACAGGGTGAAACGCATCCAACAGGCCTGCAGTGTCTGTTGAATTGCTCCATTTTAAAGATGAGGAAAATGAGGCTGAAGGAGGTCATATGATTCACCCAAAGCAGGACGGGAAGGCGGTCTCTGCCTCTGGAAGTCGATCTGCCTCTCTAGTGGTCCAACACACGGAATTCTGCCTGCCTTGGCCCTGGAGAGGCTCAGCCTGTGTAGACATCACCTTGCTGGTCCCCAAGCGGATCATTGGGAATGCTGCCCACACTCATGGCCAGAGCCTGGACTATGAAGTCAGACAGACAAGTGTCTGAACTTGGCCTTGGTGTTATCTGCCCCTGAGGCTTAGTAGATGGGATGAGCCAAGTACACAATGTGGCTAGTGCAGGGCTCTTAGTAGGTGCTCAACTACTTTCCACCTCTTGTGTTTGAGATGTGGAAATGGAAGCAGCCCGGGAGGTAGATAGGAGCAGCCCACTCCTCCCATCACACCCTACGCCCCTTCCTCACACGCTGGCACAAGATTTTTGGCAAGAGACAAAAGGGTGATGAGAACCATTCACGGCCACGTGTAACTCAGCGCCGACTGACAGGGCCTGAGTGAGCATGCCCAGACACTGAGGATGCTGCTGTACCCGGGAGCGAGGGTGACGGGGGTGGGGGCTGTGGTGCTAGAGGGTGTGGGGGGTGAGTAAGGCTTTGATGGATGCGGAGGGAAGAGGAGGGTGTCTGACCTGCAGCACGGCACAGCCGGAGCCAGGGCATGGAGCAGGAATGGACGTGTTCCTTAATGCAGTGAGAGAATGGGAAGGAAGCGCAGGGATTGCGGCCCCTGCACCCCACCCACAGTGTCTGTTTGGGGAAGTTGAACAATGTAGAGCTGAGGGTGCTGACTCACCCAGGCTCGGTATGAGCCATGGATGGGGGGCTCTGAGACTTCGGAGTGGGAGCAGAGGGTGAGAGCAACCAAGAGATGACTTTGTTCAGAGACCTGTGAAGCTCAGGGCAGCCAGAGACAGGCAGGAGGCTTTGCGTACCATTTCACAGACATAACTACTGAGGCCCAAAGCAACAGTGGTGTGGCTACAGTGAGGTCAGTGGCAGCTGCAGGAAGCTCAGACAGGGGAAGCCCAGTCCTGTGGACTTAGGTACTGCTCCTCTGGCCTGCTTCTTGGGGTGACATACACCTTAGTGGCATGGAGAAAGGCTGCAGTTCCATATGTCCAGTACCTGCCTCTCCCCTCTGCGATCTGTGCACCTCCTCTTGGACCTGGACACGGGCCAGGCTTATTCCTCCCAGCTCTGCCTCTGGCCATCTGCACCCTCCAGCCATGCCCTTCTTTTCTGCACCCCTTTCCCCAGGTAGTCCTTGTTCTCCACCCCAGAGAGGTCCGATTGCTCAGAGGTCCCTCACCCAAGAAGCCTCCCAGCCCCAGGTCAAGGTTAGGCACCTCGAGGGAGGGTCACGGGGTAGGTGGCTCCTTCCCAGGATCCTGAGCACATGTACCTCAGCTGATGAGCAGGCACCTTCAGCCGTGAGCTCACAGTCCTCCCAGTGGACAGGCAGCCCCAGAAACAGGCACCCAGTCTCACATGGCTTGCCCGGCACCAGGCCTGGTACCCAGGATGTGCATGGAGCATGCTCAGTAAGTGTCAGCTGGACAAAGGAATGGAGAGAACAGGGCATTAGCCAGAGAGGAGCACAGGCATGGCGGCAGCGCTGGGCTCCACCTCAGCTCACTCCTCGCTGTGTGGCTGGGAGCAAGCCACAGGTCCTCTTGGGGACTGTTTCTGCATCTGCAAAGAGCAATTGCAATGGTGATCTTATGAACCTGCTGTGACAAATGACACAGAGGGAGTGTGCACAGGAGCTGGTGATGTCTCCTAAAGATACGTCAATATCCTGTGAATGATCTTATTTGGAAAAGGGGGATTGGGAGGTGTATTTCAGGCAAGGGTTTTGAATAGAGATTATGGATTATCAGGGTGGGCTCTAGAGTCCTCATAAGGGAGAGGGGAACAGAGAGGCCACATGAACAGGAGACATGGGGTCACAGATGAGAGTGAAGTGGCCATGAGCCAAGGGATGCTGGCTGCCACCAGAAACTGGGAGCTGCAAGGACCAGCATCCCCCCAGCAGCCTTCAGGGGGCACGGCCCTGCCTGCAGCTTGGTTTCTGCCAAGTGATGGTGATTTCAGACTTCTGACCTCCAGAACTTGAAGAGAATAAATTTCCACTCTCTCAGGTCCCTGAGGTTGCAGGTCTTGTTCCAGAAGCCCTGGGCAACCAATGCGGCAGGTGAAACAGCCCATTCTGCTGAGGAGCAGGTCCTCAGGAGGGCAGGCCTCATGTCACTGTTACTGCCACACACAGCAGGCTTGCATGTGACATTTTAGAATAACCCCAGCCCAAGTGGGTGCTTCGTCTGTGACAGGTTGGCAGGGAAGAGGAGCTCCCCACATCCTAGGGTGCTTCAGCAGCAGGGGTGGGGAGATCTGAGCCCTGCGTTCCAATCCACATGCTCACAGGGCTCTGGAGCGTGCCTTTCCTCCCGCTATTGGGATTACATGGCCACTGACTCCCCATAGCTGGAATCTACCCCAGCATTCAGCCCTAACATGCCACGTCCCCCTGCCCTGAAGACTGCCAGCTTACATGCACCAGCCCTGCCTGTGGGCCAAGATGCCTACCACCCACCAGGATCACAGATCCATGGGGTGGATCAGCTGTGTTCCCAAGCGAGGAGCCATGGCCCTCCTGCTGCTGCTGTGCTGCTGGGGACTGGCCCCACTTTCTCAGCAACACGGGGCAGGGTCTTATTTCAGGGCACCTCTACAGGGCCCAGTGACTTTCCAGAAAAGAAGCCAAGTTTTCCAAAGCCCCAATCTTCTCCCCTGGCTGCGACTTCATGCCAGGACAGGGCAGGGTGGGCATGCGTCTGTTCTCACCAGAGCGTCCCTGCAGAGCGAGTCCTGCGTCTGTAGCCCGAGGCCCTACCAACAAACAGAAACAGAGCTCTGTCAGCTCTGCTGCATGGAATCCAATCTCCTTCCCAGGGCTTTCCTTTGTTGGTTTTGCTGTTTTGTCTTGTATGTGAAATTGTACATTGGCAGGCTCACTCAGCACGTTTTCCATACATCCATCTCAAAACTTCCAGAAATCAAGTCCTTTCCAAAATATACTAAGGGGGTTTGCATTTTCAGAGATGTACAGTGAATTCCTTTGGAAAACAGTGGAGCACCCTCCTTAGATTGGAGCTGAATTCACTTTCTGTGTCACCCTGCACTTCCCTGTGCATCTGGACAGATGTCTGTCCCCTGCGGGTGATTCTGCAGATAGGACCTTGGCCTTCATTAACTGTTCCTGTGTCTGCGTCTCATTCCCTTCTTCAGTTAGTGTGGGCCTTTTATGACACTGGGTGGGGAGCTGGAGTATAAGGAAGACTTGGCCAGGACCCTCATGAAGGCACTGGGGACAGAGGCTGCAAATCCTGACAATCCAGAAGTATGCCTGGTGGCCCCCAACTTTCCCAGGGTCCAACCTGAACCCTCATAGACATGGTACATGAGAGTCCGTGAGACCATGAAAATGCCAAGATTGTCAGGGTTCTGCTGCTGGGGACATATGAGGTTATATATAGAGAGAGTAAATCCTGACTATGACCCACAGACAGTACATAGGTGCTGGAGAGGGAATCGGGCTGGATGGGGAAGAATCCATTCACTCTGCTGGAGCAATCTGGGAAGAATTCCTGCAGGAAGTGGCACCTGAGATGGTCCAGGGAAATGGGAAGGGAGCCTTGAGTGGTACAGTCCTGGTGTTCTGAGAAAAGGGCAGGTCATGTCAGGATTTGCTACTAGTTCCTACAGGTTCAAGGTCTGACCTGCTGGCTAACAGGGAGGAAAACATGTGGGGAAAATCATAGGGAAATATCCAGTACCTGAACCATGTTTCCAGAGGAATGTGTCCTGCAAACCTGCCATCCAGTGTGGAAAGAAAGCAGACATGAACTGAGAGAGGTTATTTGCAATGCCTATTACGAGAAAGAAATACGTATCCTTAATATATAAAATGCTTACTGAAATCAATAGGAAAAAAATAACTCCATTGAATAATGGGCAAAATAGCAAAGTACGCATTTCATGAGAAGGACACATTAGTGAGCAATAAACATGAAAAGGACAAATGAAAATGTCGATGATATCACCCTGGCAACAGGGATGTAAAGCAAGCCTGGTTCTCAAACCCTGCTGGTAGGAAGGAGCGAGTGTTGGCAAGGGTCTGGCTCCATCTGGGACGGTTCAAACGTGAGAATGCTGTGACTCAGCAGTTCCATTCATGGACAGATATTTATTCTAAAGAACCCACCACACAAGGAGCCCAGAGGATGGTATGATGATGTTCTCGCAGTAATGTTCAAAGCAGAAAGACACAGATGCACCCCAAATGCTGGTCAACAGACTTCTTCAGAGCAGTGAGGATAAACGAATCTAGAGCCCCATGTGTTAAAAGGGTGAGTTTCTCGAACACGGTGCAGAATGTGAAAAGCAACTCTCCGGTAGTATACCTGTAATGATTTTGTTTATATAAAGCACAATAAAGAAAACCTAAATGATACAGTAAAATTGTCATAGACGCGAGAGCACAATTGACTTGAAATCAATCCCAGAGAATGATCAAGTGGGACAGACCAGGGCAGGGGGATGGGACCTGCAAGTCTGGCCAGGCCTGAGGGTACATGTTTCCTTGGGCATCTTAAGCAAGCCTTTGCTCTTCCTTTGAATGTCCTGAATATCTAGGCTGAGTGGAAGCTGTCTGCTCTGCTGGCTGAGTGGATGGGGTCAGGAGAATGACTTCAGAGCTCCGTGGCTGTCCCCGGATCACCCAGCGAGTAGGTATTGGCTGCGACATCTGTGTGCTGCTCAGACCCCTCTGCCAGGCCTGCACCACGACAGACACATATCTGAGTACACATACAAGCCATCTGACCCTCTGCTCACCCCCTCCCGTTACAGACGGGCACATGCCACCACACCTAGCGGAGCCCCAGCTTTCCCTGTCACTCCCTCCACGAGCTGCAATAGAGAAACCAACGTTTTCAGCTGACGAACTGTAGATTTCTTCCTAAGTCCACACTGATGTTTTGGTAGGGAAAGTAGGGTTTAAAATTGTGCATACAAAGGAGGCCATACAGATGGACTTGGTCAGGATGGAGCCCAAGTCAGCAGTGGTTCATTCAATGCCCACCGTTTATCACAAGCCCCTCTCCCAGCAGAAGGACAGGAAAACTAACAGCTATTTCAAACAGAAAAATCCAAAAGCAGGGGCTGGAGCGGTGGCTCAGCGGTTACAGCACTTGCCTTGCATGCGTGAGTTCAAACCCGTGAACCCCAACACCATGTACAGTGAAGTCTCAGAGCAACGAAAGTCCATGAAAAACTAAATAAAAACTGATTCTGTCTGTCTCTCTCTCTCTCATTGTCCCTCTCTCTTTAAAAAGAAAAATCCAAAAGCTTAAGAGGAACACTGGGGAGGCTTTTCTTCTCCGCAAAAGGATGACTTGTAAGGGATGGGGTGGGGTGGGGATCTGGGAGGCGGTCTTGGATTTGCTCTGTGCTCCAAGGACACAGCTGAGCTGGGAAGAAGGCCCTGGGGAAGCTGGGCTGGTTGGACTAGGCCCTCTCCAGGTGATCAGTGGCACTGGGTAACCTCTGGGTTTGTGGGCCTTGGACTGTAATAGGAGCTGCCCTTGGCTGAGCCCTGCGGAGCACAGAATCTTCCGGAAAGTCAAAGCCTTAAAGTCGTGGGTGGGACAAAGACAAGCAGTGGTCTGGGTAGAGGGAGGGAGGCCGTCATGAAGAGGGGCCTTGCTGGACTGCCCGAGGGGCCTGAGATTAAGCAATGAGAAAGGCCTGGTGTGGATTGGGGGGTAACCCCGCCACAGTGAGAGTCCTGAAACTCTGGCCTGGCACGCATGGTGCTGTGTGGAATTTCCTTTCCTGCATGCCTGTCTCCTAAACAGATCAGGTAAGCCTCATGCTGCCCATGCGTCCACTGGTGTGTGCTTTGAACAGGTGCCCCTTCTTCTTGGAGGCACCAGCATCTGCCTGACAGTGGAGGGCCCTCCATGGAACCCCACCAAGGAGGGGGTGTCCCCTGGGCTGGGCTGGGAGACGCAGGCCTCGCTGTGGATGAGCACTTCCCATTCCTAGCTTCTGTGTTTCGGGCTCCTGCAGCCCCTTCTGTGATGGCCAGACCATGAGATCTCTGTGGGAGGCAAGGCTATGCCTTTCTGGGCTGTGTCCCCATTCCCTGGCATCCGGCATGAGGCTGACACGTCACAGGGAACATCCCCTGCTGCATGAAGCAACAACTTCACTCTTTCTACTTTGCTTGGGTGGGACAGGCCAAGGCCCCATTCCAGAACGACAGTCCTGGAGAGAGAGGATGTGGGGAGAGCTCTCCCCACAGGACCAACATATTTCTCCTCCACGGGGACAGGGACACAATTGATGCTGGCCATCAGCCTTTTCAAAGCACGGGGGCTCAGCAAATAGACTGCACCTTCCCTCAATGTGTGTTGACTGAGGGTGGCAGGAGTGACCCCGAGTGACAGCACTTAGGACCCAGATTAAATCCAGCTACGATGAACTGGGCTGCAGAAATGAATGCATGCTGGACACTGGCATTGGCTTTGTCTCGAAGAGGACACCCTGACATGTGTCGTCCAAGAGAACCCCAAAGGCCAATCCCCCTGATAATTCCTGAGATTTTACTGTTAGTGATTAGTTTCTTTGGATTGTGGGCTGCTCTGTTTCCACGCTTGGTGACAGGTGAACACAACCGAAGCCCTGGAAACTGTGGTCAGACTCCTTCCTTTCAGAGGACAAACAGCATAGGGAAGAGCTTAAGCCTGGGGGTCAGAAGTGGCAAGCTGAGTGATCTTGGGGAGCTCTTAAACTCTCAGAAACTCCAGTTTCCTCCTCCATGAGTGGGGAAGGATAACATCCACCTTACAGAGTCCTAGGGGGACTGAATATGGCACCATCGGCCCAGCAGACTGCAGAATGCTTTGAACCAAATGTGTGCACTGTTCTAATCTTTCTTAGTCAATTTTCAATTGCAGTGACAAAATACCTGTGACAAAGAGCTTATAAGGAGGAAAGGTTTATTTTGGCTCGTGGTTACTTATCCTTGTTGCTTTGGGCTTGTGGCAGCACAGTACATCATGGAAGGGGTGCATGGAAGAGGTGGCCTGTTCTCATGGTGGCCAGGAAGCAAGACGAGAGCGGAATTGGCTGAGGCTGCAATAATCCTTCAAGGGCATGACCTTAATGACCTCACTTCCTCCCACCACCTCCCAATACCACCACAGGGTAGGGACCAGGCCTTTAGCATATGAGCTTTGGGGAACACTCAGATCCAAATTATAGGATATTTCAAATAACTCTTCCATGAAGGGACTGATACATTTCCATTGGATGGGGACAGGCTGTAAGGTTATTCAGCCAGTCCAAGGACACAGACGGAATAGCAGCGGACGTAGGATCCAGACTACGGCCATACAAGGTTCTACCCCATCCTGGGGGTGTGGGATGGGAAACGTCCAAGACAATTGCAAGGACAGGAAAGGAGCCAGAGGGTCATTTCCCTTGGGACCTGTTGGCCAGCAGCACCTCCCTGCCCCAGTGCAGACCTGTCTCTACGCACTGAGATGAGCTTCACTCCCCACTGGCCCCCGCTTGCTGCTAACCACACTGGTGTTCTCCAAAAGCACTGCCAGGCAGCTGCTCCAACACAAGGGGCAGGCATCAAAGATCAAAGACCAGGCTGCCTTATCAGACACGCTCCTCATTAAACTTTTATAGGCCAGATTCCATTATAAATGAGTTGTCTGTCCCACACGTTCTCAGCCAGGGGCACTGAAACAGGGGGGCACCCTAGCACCCTCGAGGGTCACACTGCCCGGGTTCAAATCCTAACTATGCTACCTATGGGGAATGTGTCGCTGGAGTCAGTAAGCTGTCCTCTGCCTTAGTTTCCTCACTTATGAATGGGGAATCACCTTGCAGGGTGGGTGACATGATATAAGAAGAGGAGGACAGGGCACAGAGTCTTGCTATGGCTCCTTAGCTGGGCTGACCCAGAATTCCTGGGCCCAGAACAGTCAGGGGACCTGCCCGGTGGGGTCTCTCAGGGTTGTTCACCCTGTAGTGAGCTGGGGCTCCAAATCTATGGTTATCTGGTCCTTGGGCAGCCGCAGGAGAAGGCCATACTGCCCCCGCACTGCCTAGACCTGGCTTTCTGGGCTCCCTCTCTCCCTGAGGCCCAGGGCTCTGAAGGTATTAAGTGGTCAGCCACAGCAGGTTTTTAAGAGGGATCCGGGAAGACAGGGGGGCCATGTGGGTGGACCCATGTAAAGGAAAGGGACAGGCCCCTGATGGGTGACCCTGAGTCCACCCCTCAGCCCAGGAGGCGGGCCGACATGACCTCTCCTTCCAAGAGGCTCTGGAAAGAAACACGCATGTTTGCAGAGGGAGGAGAAGATTCTTCGAGAAACACAAACAAAGCCAATCCTCTCTAAATCGTGAACTGGTGTTTTGAGCCAAGAATCATGAAGAAAATATCCAACTTTCTTTCTGCCCAAATCCCCGCCCTCAGCGAATGGCTGAGGACATAAGGGCCCGGGACGGTGCTGGTGAATCACAGGCTGAGCGGGCGGCAGTGTTTATTAATCTCACGACGAACCGGTGCCGACTTTATGGAACACTGACCTTGGAAAAAGCCATCTTCAAATCCCCCCAGAGTGGAAAGTCCGTGAGCTCAGCCCAGCAAAAGCAAAGAAACTACTCTTTAAGGGAAGGCACACCAACTTAGGGGCTGAACGTCCCCATTAATATGCACTTGCTGGGATGAAGTGGGGACTCGGACATTCTTAACTGCTCTCCCGGGGGGCTCTAGGTAATGTGAAGTATGCATGACTAAGTGTACGTATGACGGGAAGGAGGTAGTCCCCACACCCACCAGCTGGCAATCCCTCTCTTTCATTAACCTGGGCCTGTTGGCTCTACCTGAGTTGATAGCTACATCCCAGAGCCATCTGTCCCTAGCAAGAGTCCCCTTGCTCTCTCTTGTTCATGCAGGGTGCCTGAGCCATGATGGTCAATGCCATGCAAACCAAGTAGAGTCCAGGATCAAGTGATCTGCAGGGAGCAATTGGCAGTGGCCAGGTCTCTAATGCATGCTAGCGATACGACTCTGCAAAGCCAATGCACAGCTCTGGGCTTCTTTGCTGGATGTCCTCCGATGGTCCCCAACTCGGACCTGTGGGTGCTTAAAAATAAGCAGATTCCCAGGCCTCACCCCAGTCTGAGGAATCAGAGCTTCTGGGGCAGAAGCTAGGAATGAGCATTCTAAAGTCACACAGGGTTGTTGAGATGTGCAGCCAGGTTTGGGAATCCTGCATGGGACAGTTCCTCTAAGCCCTTCTGGGCTGAAGGTAGCTGGAGCTGGTGTTCTCTGAAGCCCAGGGCAGGGCAGGGCAGGTCTGAGCTTGGCCCAACAAGCAACAGCGTCAAGAGCTGCAGGTGGACCCCAGCCTCCTGCACCAGGGGCATGGACTTTTGTCTTCCCCTCCAAGACACAAGTTCATTCTGGCCAAGTCAGCCCAGACTCATCACACTGAGGAAATGGGGAACTCTCGAGGGACCCTGCCATGCCATGCTCAGCCATATGCCTACAGTACCCTGCAAGCCTATTTCCAAGAGGCAGGGACCAGAAGGGGCCCAAGTGCTCTTCCTTCCAACAAGCAGCGCGAGACTGTGGAGAGACTGTAGGCAGTGTTTGGTCACATTCAAAGCTGAATTTCCCTTCTCACCCTTGGTACGGGCTCTTGGAAACTCAGGGGCATGTCCCCAGAGGGGTCACAAGAGAACCCCTTGACCCATTTGTCTTCCCCATCACCTGTGGTTTACACAGACCACAGATGTTGCACTAGGAGTCCATGGGTAGCCCCACTTCCCCTTCTGGGATGGGGAAACCATTCAAGTCCTGCTGTGGGTTTGCACCTTAAGGTGGTGGGGAGGTTGCTCTGCAGAGAGGCAGGTGAGGGTGCCTAGGGCAAAGCGCCATCTGAGTTGGGCTACGTAGTGGCCCCCGCTCAGCAGCCTGCATGGAGTGGAGTGGTCAGCCTGCCCTGCTACTCTTCAACTTGGAGTCACTCGGACGCACTGGCTGGTCTCCTTGCCATGCTTTCTGTCCTCCCATCTCCTAACTGTCCTATAGTTTCCTGGAAAATCAATCCAACCATCCCTCCTGCTCCTGGGAGCCAAAGGAGAACATCCCGATTCCTCCACTGGGGAGAAAAAATCCCTCAGTGGACTTTTATAGCCTCATTCCCCTCCTTCTTACACCACAGCCATTGAACAGTCTCTTGTTTTTGCCACACATGTTGTTCTTTCGAACAGGCAGGCGGGGAGATCAGCAGTAACAATAATAACCACTACCATCTATCGAATGCTTCTAAACTGTTCTAATGCGTCATCCACACGGTCCCAGTTCAGCCTCAGAAGAACTCAGTAGACTGTTCTCAGGATTATCTTGTGAGATCTGGCCCCTTTACAGATGAGGAAACTGGACTTTGTTAATTTCTGCCAATCTACTTTCCCAGGCATGGTGGATTCAGCGTGGGGTTCAAGTGCAGCCAGCCCAGCAAGGCTGAGATGACACAAGGACAGGCTTTTTGGCATTGAGTGCAGGACTCCTGTGGGGCACAGGGGAGGCTGTGAGGTGCCAGCCCTGGAGTCTGCACACACTGGGCACTCTGTCCCTAGAGATCTCAGGATTCTGAAGGCCCTGGGCACAGGTCTAGCTGCCTGAGTGATGGGGGGCAGGAGGGGTCAAGGGCAGACTGGTGGGTACTCCCCTGAGGCAGACTGCAACTCCCAGAGGCAGACGGAGGCTCAGACTCTGACAAGAGATGACACCGCACTTCATTTGCTGTGCAACATTTGTGTGATTAGACACTTTGGTGCCAGCAAAGAGGAGCAGACTACGGCACGGGCTTGATGGATCGTGGCTGCACCAGGCTCCAATCAGAGTCACAGGGCCATGTTCTAGGGGACTCTGTCCTGGTTCCCACCTGAGTCACTGAGGGGAAGAAAGGTGAGGAGGTGGGCTTTCCAGAGCCCAGGCCAGGCCCGAAGCCCTCACTGTGTCACCCTTTGGGAATCAGCCGTCCTGAGGGCATTGTGGAGCCACTGAAGGCCACCCCAGCAGGACATGGGCTCTAGCACACTGGGCTGTTAACGGGGTTTGCGCAGACTAGCCCTTCCCTTGCTGGGGCGGGAAGCTGTACCTAAGACAGGCTCTCCCCGGTACTCGGAAAAGCGAACACGCCCACCTTCAGGTGCCATGGGTGGGAGCCGGAGCACCTCGCTGAGCTTCAGGGCTGTATCTGCAAGAACGAGGTTCTAACCCCATCTCCCTGGGCAACCGGGAAGATCAATACACATTATCAGGCTCCATTGCAGTCCCGGCTGCGGATCTGTGCAAATATCACCATGTTTTACTGTTTCCGACTGGATGAAGCCAAACTCCTCATTGGGGCTCAATGACCCCGGGCGAGCCAGATACTGTTCCCCTACCCCCGGCCAGGAAGGCCATGTCTTAATCCCAACAACCTGTATTACCCTCGATGGCAGAAGGGACTTTGCAGAAGTGATTATGTCTAGGATTTTGAGATGAAAACATGGTCTTGGATAGCTGGGCGAGCCCTAAAAGCAGGTGTAAAAGCAGCCTCCCCTGTGCCCCACAGGTGTCCTGCACAAGACAGAGGCAGAGAGAAAACTGCTTCGGAAGAGGGAGATGGTGATATGAAGACAAAGAGAGGAAAAACTGGCGTGGTGTGAGGTTGGGGTGAAAGCTGAGAAATGCGGGAGATGTCCAGAAACTCGAAATGTCAAAGAAATAGAATCTCCGCAGCTACCTCTAGGAGGAACCTGTCCTTGATTTTAGTTCCTTAAGAGTTAGCTTGAATTCCTGGCCTCCAGAACTCTGTGATAATACAGTTGTATTGGGTTAAGGCACTAATTTGTTACAGCAGCTGTAGACAACTCGTACACTACCTTTCAGTGCAGAGAAAGAGCCACACAAGCCAGTGAGTGACAAGGCCATTTCCACCAGCTGCTAGTGACCATCGTGAGCTTTCTCCTGCCCCAGCTGCTGCATTGCCACCCTGTCCTCCCTGGCCAGGAAGAAAGCAGGCCCAGACAGGGCATATGACTGTCCAACCCAGAACCAGAGAATAGCAGCACCGAGCGAGAAGAGCCCGTGCATGTCTGTCTGCCTGCCTAGGGAAGGACGACACCGAGGGACTTCTCATCCAGTGGCAGGGCTCTGTCCACAGCCAGTGCATTTCCAGACCCAGACTTCGCAGCATTATTGAAGGCATGTTAAACATGGGCTCCACCCAAGGTGTCTGGCTCAGCAGGTCTGGGACGAGGCTGAGAATCTGCATTCCTAACAGGCTCCCAGGTCAAAGTTATAAGAAACACCAGTCTTCAGAGTGCTGGTGTCTACTTATACTACCAGTGTGCCCCTTGGTATGCAGGGAGATGTTAGCCAGGACACTTACCCGTAGACGGTTGCACACCTGCGTGGACTCCCTCAGCACAAAGCTCTCTCAGCATTGCCCACATTTCCTGTCCAACACTGGGACCCTGTGCCAGGGACACTGGGATTGCTGTGCTAGGATCTGTGCCTCTAAACCAGCTAAGCATTTCTCAAGAGCAGGAAATCAGTAGCACCAACTCCATCCCAAGTAGGAACTGAGCTCCTATGATTCTCCAATGCCACCAACTGAGCAATTTTCAGGTGTTCCAACTAGCTCTGAACAGATGCACTTTACAGAAGCTGCCTGGGCTATGGTCACAGTCACTTGTAGCCAGAGGATCCCTGCAGGGGGTCAGCAGATGGCAATGGCCCCATTGCCCGCAGGGGTACTGCAGCAGGTCCTAGTCCTTCAAGAACAAGGCACACACATCAAAGAAGCATGGAAAGGTTCCAATGTCTCTAAAGGGCACAGAGGACAACCTGAAGAGATTCCCAATGGCCAAACCTGGGACAATCTGAACAACAAAATAAACAGTGATAGAAATGGGTCATTATCCATAGAGTACCATGAATATTGATGTATCAAATGAACAATCAAATAAAGAAAACAGAAGGAAAAAAAACCCAGCTCTTCCTTACAGTAAAATTCCAATCAGTACATGCACATGAAATAAATGATGAAAACAGAAAAATCACCATTTGGCAAAATACTAATAATTACAGTTTCTGGCAAGAATCTTCCATGGATGTTTTTATTAGTGAGCAAAACTGATGAGAAACAGGGCACACATACTCCCAAAGTATCGCCAGCCAGGTACTTAACAAGTGGGGGCAATTTTAAGGGTAGAATCCCAGCAGACGCTGCCTTAAGCAAGTGCCCAACATTTCCAGTGTTTCCCGATACGATGTGCTAGAAAGGAAACAGCATCACTTTTATGGTATTAATTCTTCCAAAAGCGTCATCTGAATGTAACTGTGAGCAGTATCAGGTCAACCGAAACCGAGAGACATATGCAGCAACTGGTCAACATTCTCCAGAAGTGTCAAGGTCACCAGGCTGGGTGGTGTACGCTTGGAATCCCAGTGGCTCAGGAGGCTGAGGCAGGAAGGTCACAATTCAAAGCCAGCCTTAGCAACTTAGCAAGACTCGGTCTTAAAATTAAAAAAATAAATAAATAAATATGAAAAGGGCTGGGGGTGTAGCTCAGTGCTTATACATCCCTGGTATCAATGAAAAAACGGAAGTGTCAAGGTCATGACAGACAAACAGGGGCTCAAGAACCATCCAGATGATAAAGGATGTGCTACAACCAAGCACAACCTGGGATCCAGGGCTGGCTTCAGAACCAGGGGGAAAAAAGATATTAGCAAGCAACTGGCCACCTTGGAATAAAAGGAGAGGTTACTTCACAGCCTTGAAACAGTCTTTGGTTATGTAAGATGTTTACATTTGAAGAGCCGGGTGAAGCGTATACAGGAAATCTTTTATGATATTTGCAACTGCTTTGCATGTCTGGACTTATTTCAAAGTAAAACATTAAAAAGTAAAAAAAAAAAATTTAAAAAAGAAAATAAAAGTCCCAGGTTTGCTCTGTCTTAGGGAGGCAATATGTTTTCCCAGACAGGTGATGTCTGAGGGCTGGCTGGTGTACTTCTTAGGATCAGCTCTTTGAATGTAGGGAGCAATCAGCAAATGCCTACTGACTTCATTGCAGCAGGAGATGGGAGAGGCAGGAGGATCTTCCTCCTCAAGGTGCCACACCTGGAGAGGGCTTTCCACTCAACGAACACTGACTGTGTACCCATTATGTGTCAGCCAATGTAGACCCAGAAATCCAAGGGACACTCATGGCCCACTGGGAGGAGGACATGAAAACAGCTCATTCTGGGGTGACAGTGTAGAGGGAACCCAGAGGAGAGCCCCTACTTGGCATGGGGTATCTCGGCACCCCCTGGAGGAGGTGACTCCAGAGCTGAGGCTTAGAGGAAGGGACGTTCTAGGTAGGCTGGCAAGTGGCAGCAGCACATAAAAGATGGGAAGCACGTGGTGTGTGTTGGAATCACAGACTGCAACGTGGCATTGACAGGTAAGGTGGCGGGAGGAGTGTGGTCAGGAGGGGCTCTGGGGCTGGTTGGTCTTCACAGATGTGCCCCGTGCAGGTAGGGGAGCAGTGGAGAGGCTGGGACTTCTCTTTAGAAGGAGAACAGATAGGGTAGCAAGGTGCTGAGCCTCGAGAGTCATAAAGACCAAGAAAACTGACATGAGTCATGGGTTTAGAGGTCCCAGGTAGGAATGGAGAGGGGCAGAGCTGGTCATATTGAAACAGTGCTGGTGAACACGCCCCTTCCACCTGGAGACCTCAAGGCTGGGGAACAGGAAGAGATTCCAAAGCAACGCTTTGAACTTGTTCTTTCGGTAGGGTGACCATGAAGCATATTGTCCAAACTGAATCAGTTGAGATAGTAAAAGGGGGTTCTCTGAATATGATGCTGGGACAGCACTGAGGTAGGGTCACCTTCCTTAACCGGGTTGTCAAGCCAGGAAGGGACTCTCAATTCACGGATGGGCAGAGCATCCACTAAAGAAGTCTAGAGCTGAGAAAGAATGATGGGAAGTGAGCCAAGTTTCCTTCTCAGAAGGAATCAGAGGGGTGGCTGGTGTGCACATGCTTCCCACTCACACACTCACACTTGTGGGTGGCAAAGGTACATGCTCGCTAGGGACCGCGCGGATAAAGAGCTACGAGGATGGAGGCCAAGAGAGACGGCTGAGGCTGCTGGAGGCCTCCCCGGCGGCAGCGGGCAGATGGTGGGCAGGACTTACCCGTGCACGCTGTGGACAGAATGAGGTTCGTAATGGTACCTTCCCTCTTGGTGTCGCATGTCAATCGGCAACGGTGCATGGAACGGCGGCAAGAGGTGCTGTGGCACTGCAGAGTGGGAGAGAGAGAGAAAGGACTTCAAAAACTTTTCCCCTCCTTCAAACAACAATTTTCAAAGGGCTTTAAGCTCAATGAATTTCAGAGCAAGAGTAGCCAGGACAAGAGGCTCCATGGTACCCGTGTTATCACACACCCACGAAAGGGGATGAATAAATAATCAAAGTCAGCCCGAGAATCCTACATCTTCCACATAAAAGATCCCCAACCGCGCTCTTGACAAAGACAAGCAGCTAAGCGCTCTTTGAACTCGGGGAGATTATAGGCAGGTCCAGGAAACTGGGAGCAGCCCACAAATCAGAGCTGACAGAGTTGACAGGCTCCCAACTCCGCCGGCTTCTGCCCACCCCAGCCTTGGCTGCGTGTGGCTCCAGCAGCGCTGGGTGACAACATCTGGATGCCGCCACGCACACAGGCTGGAAACGTTTACCTGGAACCATCTGTGAAGCCAGGGCCTGCTCCGAGGGGACAGCCAGCCCCAGGAAGGCCAAATCCCACCCACCTGCTGTGCCTGACCCATCTTGCGGACAGCATAACACAGACATCTCCGTGGATCTGTCCCATTTTCCAGCTCTTAACATTAATTATCGACCCCAAGCGCACTGGCACCGCCTCCAGGATTGGAAACGCCAACACGTGCGTGTCGGTTTCCAGAGCTGAGTCAGCCTCCGTCTGCATCTGGCCTGCACTCAACAAATCATCATGATAATTATAGGATGCTCTTTGCTTATTTAAAAAAAAAATGCCTGGGTACCCTGGAGGCAAACATAATTATAGGCTTTAGGGAAATAGAGCTCTTTAAAAAGTAGTTAGACTGGGAAAAGGACTAAGCAGGGGAGATTTCTCAGTCAGTTCTCCCTTGGTCTGAAGGCCACAGGCCAGCGGGGAGCAGTGGTGAACCTGGATTTCTGAATGATTGAAAGAGATGTGATGGGTCTGTTCTTTGCATATGTACGGGTCAGCTGACAGCTAGGCGTCCTGTAATAGCATTAAAAAGTAAGGGGCTGGAGCAGCGGTTACAGCGCTTGCCCTGCATGCGCAAGTACACAGGTTCGAACCCCAGCACCACGTACACGACTAAGTGTCAGAGCAACGAAGGCCATGCGAACAACTCAATACAAATTGATTCTCTCTCTCTCTCACTGTCCTTCTGTCTTAAAATAAAAAACATAAAAATAAGGCTGCCATTTCTCTGTGAATAGATGCTAGCATTGTACTATGAACACTCTAAATTCTTTCCTCAAATTGTGTTAAAATATACATAATATAAAACTTACCATTTTAACCATTTTAAAATGTACATTTGAGTGGCTTTAAGAACATCCACTTTGTGTAGCCATCACCAACATTCATTTCCAGAACTTTCTCATTATCACCAACTGAAACTCTGCACCCATTAAATCCTAATCCCCTCTCCGCCTCTCCCACCCCTGACAGCTGCATTCTGCTTTCTGTCCCTATGGATTCGACTACGCTTGGTGCCTCCTTTCCATGGAATCCTACAGTATTGATTCTTATGAGTCTGGCTAATTTCACTTAGCATAATGTCCTCAAGGTTCATACAAATTATACCATTTCCTTCCTTTTTAGGGCTAAGTACTGTTCCATCCTGTGTATAGATCACATTTTGTCCAATGTCTGTGAACAGACACTTTGGTTGGATGTTAGAAATTTTTAACGGGAGGAAACTTTTCTACTGAGATCTTAACTTCCATTATTATTATTTTGGAATCAGGGATTGAACCCAGGGAGGCTTAGCCACTGAGCCACATCCCTCAGCCATTTTAATTTATTTACTTTGAGACAGGGTCTCACTAAGTTGCTGAAGCTGGCTTTGAACTTAAGAACCTCCTGCCTCGGCCTCCCGAGCTGCTGGGACAACAGGAGTGTGCCACCATGCCTGGCTAAACTTTAATTTTGACACATTCAATTTTATCTTCATAATTCCACAGTTCTGGTACTTTCCGTGGGGACAAAGGAAAAAGTAAATGTTCTCCCCATGCTTAAATCAACCTGCAAACATTAGACTCAAAAAAACAGCTGGCATTAGAGAAAATGATATCATGGCATTTGCAGCCAAATGGTTGGAGACGGAAGAAATTTTGCTAAGTGAAGTATCCCAAACTCAGAGACTCAAGGGCTGAATGTTTTCTCTCATTTGTGGATGCTAGAATACAAGCAGAATCCGTACATTAGATGGCTAACCTAATTATTACCTCTTCATGTATGAATTCTTACATGATCATGGGGAACTGTGCTAAGATTCCTGGCGGACGTAGGGAGAGGGAAAGGGAGGGGGGAAGGGAATAGGAAGGACATCAAGGAGACCAGAGGGAGGTAGTATGGGTGAATCTAATTCGAGGGGAACCTCTGACTTCCAGGAGAAGTCCAATTAACTTGGGTCTTAAGTAAAGTGAAACATGGAACCATGGGGAACCCAAAGAGGGGAAACTATGTTCTGCCTCCAATATTGGCTTGCTCTGTTATTACACTTTTGTTCTTGATTATTTGATGATGAACCCCTCCTAGTTGTAAGACCATGTTTATCAAATAAAAATTTAAAAAAACAAAACAAAAAACAGCTGGCCAGGGCGCTGGAGCGGTGGCTCGATGGTTACGGTGCTTGCCCGGCATGCACAAGTACACGGGTTCAAACTCCAGCAACCCACATACACAACTAAGTGTCGGAGCAACGGAAGCCATGTGAAAAACTCAATACAAATTGATTCTGTCTGTCTGTCTGTCTCTCTCACTGTCCTTCTCTCTTAAAAAGGAGCTGGCCAGCAGATATGACAGCAGAGGTCCAGTCCTCTGGCCTGGCTCTTGCTTCTGGAGCTGCAGACTGCCGGGCCACCACCTGTCCTTGAACCCAATCCTCTGAACAGGTGGGCCTGGGAGTGCTACTGTGACTCAGCCGCTGTGACAGGATGACTAGGTGCTCTGGAGACCTTGGACCCTGGAAGTCAGAACGCCCTGCAGTTGCCCTGCAAATCTCCATACCTGCCTGAGTCTCCACTTGCTCAGCTGAACATGGGTAACAGCGACTATCTACATGGTTGCTGTGAAGGCGTAAAAAGTTCGTGCAGAGATGTTTAGCTCAAAGCCTGTGCAGGTAAGAAGCACTCAACAGACTTCTTACCACTGACAATGACAACTGGCCTTAGAATTTGGAGCACTCAGAGTCCAGAAAGTGAATTTGCTAACTGTGGGGCAAGGGACTTTCTCTCTAC
Source organism: Aplodontia rufa (assembly GCA_004027875.1). Classification (NCBI taxonomy): domain Eukaryota; kingdom Metazoa; phylum Chordata; class Mammalia; order Rodentia; family Aplodontiidae; genus Aplodontia; species Aplodontia rufa. The sequence goes on from PVKS010018310.1 coordinate 25,858, forward strand.
GTCTCCAGGCAGTCAGCAGCAAGCTGTGTTCACTTCTAAACGAATTGGAAAGCGCCTTTTTTTTTTTTTTAAAGAGAGAGGGACAGTGAGAGAGACAGAGAAGGAGAGAAATAACTTTATTTAGTTTTTCACATGGCCTTCGTTGCTCCAACACTCAGTTGTGTACGTGGTGCTGGGGTTTGAACCCGGGTTCTCGTGCTTGCCAGGCAAGCGCAGAAACCACTGAGCCACCGCTCCAGCCCCCAGAATAGGTACTTTTATGCCCATTTCACAGATGCAGAAATGGAGGTCAAGGGTGATTCAAAATCAGGGAACTGAAAAACGATAGTCAGGAAGAGAATCCATTTGTTCATAGGTCTTCCCCTCCGCGTAGCCACATGAACACTCTGAGGTGGTTCTAGGGTGTCGGGGGATCCCCAGGGCGATCCCTTCCCACCGTGCTTACACACTGTGGTTAACAAATATACACACAGCACCCAGCCCTGCTCTTGGAGCTTTGCAGATACCAGCTCCTCACAGCAACCCCAGGAAACTGCATTCTGCCCAGAATTCCTGCTCTGCCAGGGGTCATCCCCCTATCAGCACCCAGGTGTGCCCCTGTCCTTCCCTGTCTTGCTTCTCATCCATCAGAACCCAGACCACCCCCAATCCCAGCTGGAGCTGAGATGATGCTCAACTCAGGATTCAGAATGAATGCAACTTCAGCCAGCTTCAAAGAACTGAAAATCTTAAGGAAACAGGTACCCAAATATCAGGAGCTCTAGGACTTTACCAGGCACACATGAACGGAGGCAGCGTGAGGCTGCCAGCCTGCCCCACAGGACTAATCTGTGTGTGCGTGGTTTGTGCACATATGGGTGTATGTATATGTGGGGTGCAGGTGCATTTGTGATATGTATGTTTGGGTATATGCTTTGTTGTATGAGTGCATGAGTTGTGGCATGTGTTGTGTGTGTGTGTGTTACACTTTGGATCTGGAATGCCCCCAGGCGCCTGTGTTGAAGGCTTGGTCCTTGGTGTAGCAGTTCAGGGGTGGGGCTTTGGGGAAGTGATTGGATCATGAGCGCTCTGACCTCATCAATGGATTAACCAACAGCAGTGACAGGCCAGTATACACATCTACAATGTCCCATCAGAGGGGACAATGCTAAGGAGAAACCCCAAAGGACAAGGGAGCAGAGAGGAGAGGAGTGCATGAGGGAGGCTATCTGGCCTCTCTGGAGGACGAGGACTGGGCAGAGGCAGCAGCGACAGGCCGGGTGGGAGGAGACGAGTCCAGCAATTTCAACATGAACCCTAATTTGGCTGAAGCAGAGGGATGGATGGAAAGGAAGGCTCTTGAAGACTGGACTGTGGGAAGAACTAGAGAATGTTTTTCTGAGCAATCTGGGAAACCTTGGAGGCCCTGAGAAGAGAATCATCTGCTTGGAGTATCTTTCTAAAATGACGCACAAGGAGAATGCAGCTCTGTGGGACAGAAGCAAATAAATATCACCCACGCCGAACCTGCCACTAGGTGGCTGTGGGACCTTAGGGAAATTATGTCCCCTCTATGAGTCCCATTTCACCTTTCTGTCCAACTGGGGTTAGCAGCACGATCCTGCTGTCTGAGTGGTCACCTGCTTCCTGCAGAGAAGAGCCCACTTGTTGTAGCCAGTGAGGCCCTGAGGCTTCTGGTACCCCTGGGCAGGGTGTGGACAGGGCTCTGGGGAGTGTGCGGTCCTATCATTTGGCCTGCTGACTCAGTGGTCCTTCTAAATCCCACCAGCCCCAGGTCCGGTCTCCTGAGCCTGGTTGTAATAGGACAGTACACTCCACCTGCACAGTCTCTGGAGACCCCAACTTTTACATAGGGTAATGCTGATACACGCTCATCTGAGGTCTCAGGACACTTCAGTCTAGCATGAATCATCCCCTCATGCCCTGATGGAAGCTTCCAGAAGTGAATTCATGGCTCAGAGTCCCTCAACCAGGCTGAAGAGGGGGAAATTCTACTATCAGACTCCTGAGAGCTGGGCATGGTGGTGCATGCCTGTAATCCCAAATCCCAGCAGCTAGGGAGGCTGAGGCCGGAGGACCACAAGTTCAAAGCCAGCCTCAGTAACGAAGTGAGTCCTGTATCAAAAAATAAAAATATAAAAAGGGCTGAGGATGTGGCTCAGTGGTTAGGTGCCTGTGGGTTCAATTCCTGGTACCAAAAAAAGACAAAAAGAAAACTCCTGAGAGAAATCACTCCACCCAGAGGCCCCAGAAGCACCCAAGGAACATGAAGATAAACATAAAGAACGCAAACTGCCTTCAAGTGACATATTGAATCAGGTCCTTCCACACATTGTTTTCATTGTGGGCTCTTTTTTTTTTTAAGGGGGAAAAATCCAAAGTAAATCATGTCCTTCCGGCAGAGGGGAAACACACACACACACGCACACGCGCACACACACACACATACCCCATATGCCATTTCAAAGAAGTAGCTCTCTTTTTAAGTTTCAGAGGAAGAAACTCCATAAGACAGGAATGTTCAGTGCAATGACCTCCCCCACTGGAAAAATGCAGATTTTATTTTTCATCCTACACAGAAGACTGACACCCTGGGAAGCTGAGGACGTGGAGGGATAACTGTTTTCACTAAAACCCTAGGATTTTTCAGCGCTAATTTAAACACCAAATACTCCCCAGTGGTTGGTGGCCCTGGGTGAGGGGATATGCCTACACATCTTGCTTTCAGGGTAAATGGTCTTGGGGTCTAAGTGAGGAAGATGTTGAAAGGGGGCAAAGAGAGCCCTTCCCTGGAAGCCCAGCTCAAGTTGATGCCCCGCTAATAATGACTCCCATGAAAGACAGGGGGAGAATGAGTGGGGGTCAGCAGAGAGCTTGACAAAGAATAGGGAAAACTGGGTCATCGAAATGTGACTGGGCAGTGGCATCAGCCGCCCGAAGAATTCTTGGATGAAGTCATGTGTTGCTATAACACAGGCGCTGCCGGACCTACCCGCTACCCCAGAGGCTGTCCCATTGCTGGAGGGTCCCGCAAGGTAAAAGCAACCACCTCCCAAGAGAGAATGGGCAGGTGGGGACAGCTTCCCAGCTAACAGTCTCTAGTTACTATGGTCTCTTTGATCAAGACCTCAGGATCAGGGGGAGTGGAGGGGTGGAGGGCTGGAGCGGTGGCTCAGCAGTTACAGCGCTTGCCTGGCATACGCAAGGACCTGGATTCAAACCCCAGCACCCCGTACATGATGAACTGTTGGAGCAACAAAGGCCACATGAAAAATTAAATAAAATTGATTCTCTCTTTCTCGTTTTCTCTCTCACAGTCCCTCTCTCTTAAAAAAAAAAAAAAAAAGAAATAAAGACCGGAGGAAGGATGGGTGCTGGGCGCAGTGGCACATGCCTGTAATTTCAGTGACTGGGGAGGCGGAGGCAGAAGGATCGCAAGTTTAAGGTTAGCCTTAGCAACTTAGCCAGGTCCTGTCTCAAAATAAAATTGAAAAAAGACTAGGGAGGTAGATCAGCAGTGGGGTGACCCTGGGTCACATCCCCAGTATGGCAGAAAGCAAAATCAAAACAAAACAAAAAAAAGTTTGCAGGATGGAATTCGCTTGGAACAAGTGGCGTGTGTGTGTGTGTGTGTGTGTGTGTGTGTAGCTGGCCTGGGCTCACACGAGAAATGGGGTTCTGCAGGAGAAGTGCTGTCATCCAGAAGCCGACCGCAGGGAGGTGTGGTCTGCTGGTCCTGGGCCCTTGCACAGTAGAGGTCTGGGTTACAATGAGGCATAAACACATCTGAGCACAGCCCATGGGACCTGAAAGGGAGCCCAGGGTCAAAGCCAGGGCCACCACGCAGAAGGCCTGTTCTGTGGTTGCATTCATGACCAGAATGGGAGTGAGCATGGGGACCCTTGATTCTGAATGCTGGGACCCTTGCTCATTAGTTGAGGCCCTGAGATGGGGAAGCCCAGAGACAGTGGTGCAGATGAAGCCTCCACATGAATTTATTCCCATATGGGAGCAAATCTGTGGGAAAAGAGAGCTCCCAAAAGAGGAGAAGCTTCTCTCTGCACCCATCAGGTAGCCCAGATGCCACCCATGCCCTATCCACCTGCCATGCCTAAATGACCACCATGAAGACCACACACACCTGCACAACCTCTAGGCTGGGAGAGCCGAGCTTCTGTGGGAGACACGCTTTGCCATTCATCCATGAAGCACTCCTGGGCACCCGCTCTGCTGTGGGCACTGTGATGTGCCAGGGTGAACCGATCAGCTAGAAAGGAGGCACTCCAATTGAGAATCGCTCTAGGGGACCAAGAGGGATTTTGGACCCCCAAGCTCTCTCCCACTGTGGGTGACTCTGCGTGGGATTCCCTGTTAATGATAATCTATCGTGTTCCATTACCCCAGCCCTCTCTGCATCTTGAGTAAAACCCAATGCTATTGTTTCATTATTTTTTTTTCTTTTTCTTTTTCTTTCTTTTAAAGAGAGAGGGACAGTGAGAGAGACAGAGAAAGAGAGGAACAACTTTATTTAGTTTTTCACATGGCCTTAGTTGCTCCAACTCTCAGTTGTGTACGTGGTGGTGGGGTTTGAACCAGGGTCCTTGTGCTTGCCAGGGAAGCGCCGAAACCACTGAGCCACCGCTCCAGCCCCTCATTATTTTTCTTAAAAGCAAACGGATCTTGGCAAAGTCGTGGAGCCAAATTCACACTCATGTGAAGATGGTGTACTGGGTCATTTTCCTCTGAAGAGAAGGATTCAGGCAGCAAGAGACACCCTTGTCTTTGGCAAAAGAAGGTGGAGGAACGGAGAGAAAAAAAAACAAAACATAGAGGGGGTGGAGTGGAAGTCACACATGGCAAACCTCACAGTCAGATTAAAATCAGCTTCCTCCTGAGGGGCACATCAGTCAAATGGTGGGCCTGTGGGATGTCACCCATCCCCATCCAAACCCTGGATTTATCATTTGCTGTCAAGTGACAAACATTCCAGATTCAGTTCTCACGTAAAATAGGAGCAATATCAGCCCAAATACGGTGCAGAGAGGGAACTTAATAAAGGTGGTTCCGTTACCTATCGCTGGACCTCAGAGCAGATGTGCACAAGAGGGCTAGCACATGAAGGAAGGGAACTTTTCCTTTGATCCCAGATGGAAAGGACTCAGACGAATGAGACAGAAATTCACACGCGGCATCCACTTTATGCCAACTCCGCTCTCCACACGCGGCATTGCAAAGTGAGGGCAGCGGAAATGACAGGAGCCATGACTTGGAGGCTCTGAAGGAAGTGTCTTCCACAGATGAACCCCGATGACCCGTGCTCAGGAGGCTCAGACCTGCTACCTCACTACTCTGACCACCCTGGCTCATGAAAGTTCCTCCCACATGCTGGAAGGCAGAGGCTCGGTGGATGGGATCCCCTTTGTGAACCAATTTCCTTAAACCAAACCCAGTACTGCCTTCCAGGAAGGCAGTTTGATGGCCTGGACAAAGCGGGGAGGAGGGTGGGTGGGGCAGTAGGATTGCAGCTTTGGGCTGCTCCAGGGCGGAAGGCATCTGTGCAGGTTCTGGAGGCTGAGGGGGGCTGTACCTGCCATCTCCAGGTCTGGACCACACTTGAGTTGATCAAAGGAGAACAAATGCAGTTCTGAGTAGGACCTGCTGGCTACACAATTATCAAAGACTTCCTGATTCCAACAGGGAGAGACACAGCTACTTTCCCCATTCCGTCCTTAATGTCTACCTTGATAAATTAATCCAGTTAGTGCTACATGGAATAGGAATGTGAAGACACTTTGTGAAATGAAAAATGTGAACCCAGTGGATAAGGATGGCCATCGGCACTGTCATTTTGGGCGCGATGAACCCAGAAGATCAGTCAGCCCTTCAGCTAATGCTGGGTGTAAGTTTCCTGCTTGCACAGCGAAAGTTTGAAAGTTTGTTTCGGCCATTTATGCTGGCCTTGTTGAAAATCCCAACATGCGGGTCCCTTTTTGCTCCTCTATTCATATGGAGATGCCAGGCTCAGTGCTTGGGGAAGCTGAAGATAAAGGTTTCCCAGAAGATACCAGGAATGATGGCACCAGCCCCAAACAAGAGACTTGGACGCTCCCTACCTTAGCTGCTTGGGTCTGGTGGAGGGACACGGTGACATTCAGACATGCTGTCCTCTCAAGCATGGCTGTGGACTCTAGGCTGCAGGGCCACCTCCTCTAGCTCCACGGCCTTCTCTGGAATCCTCAGGGTAGGTGTCCACACACCGGGTAGCATTCTCAGTCCCTGGCTGACTGTGGTCCAGAAGAGGGAAGTGACACCCTGAACCTGCTGGCCGCCTAAGTCACCCCCCTCCAACAGGCAGAGTAAGAAGAGGACACTGCCGAATTCACCAAGAACAAGAAGCACAATTCCTGCCCTCAGGGAATGCACAGGGCACCTCTGGGTGGGTTGGCTGGACCCAGGGAGTGCATAGCTGCTCTTCAATGATACTAGGTTAGTAGGGTGTGCCAGGGCCGGGGAGGCTGCGGGAGACCCTTCCTCTGGCCTGAGTGGCAGTCCATGGACTCAGATGACCAGGTTCTCTTGAGTGTGGACAAAGTCACCAGCCCAAGCATCAGGGCCAGGAGGAGGCAACTGAGAGTGAAGGACTGCCTCACTCCCTAGGGCCGGCCAACCGGATCCTTATGCAAATGGCACTGTTATTCCCAATAATCAGTCACAGGTCAGTTTACTTTCAGAGGCCCCTCCTGATGCCCAGCCACCACCCCACAGGAAGCATTTAATAAGAATAATAATATCCTGAATGGCCACTCCACGGCATGCAATTAAAAAGTGCTTCTGTCTCACTTGGAGGGGAAAAAAAGAGGGGAAATTAAATCAGACAGGAAATTCCAATACCACAAGCTGGCTGGTGTCCGGCAGGCTGAGGCCCTGGCCACTTGTGCAGTAGACCTGCCCCCACACACAGCCAGGCAGGACTGTGCACGCTACCACCCCCGACCGAGGTGTTAGTGACAAAATAGCTGCTGAAAGAGAGAGTCAGCCAAGACTGGGCTCAGGAGAGGCCAGGGTGGGGAGGGACGCAGACACAAGTGCACCTGAGTACACTCCAGCAAGTGCCACAGGGAGAGGCCAGCCCAAGAGCCATGCAGTCTCACCAGTGGGAGCTGGTGGGCAATGGTGGAAGCTGTCCCTTCAGATGGTGGTCCTAAAATAACAGGGCACAGAGCACAGGAGGCACATTGGGACCCAGTTCAGATGATTGGTCATGATGGGTGACCCTGAAGCTATTGCTGGTGCTGTGGCAGATCTGGCTCTGCCACTGCCTTACTGAATCTTCCTGTGCCTCGGTTTCCTCATCCACAAAATGAGAGTGGTGGCAGGACCCACATCAGAGGAGCCTGAGAGGTATCAAGCATGCAGGAGGGCCCCCAAGAGTGCTGGTGTTGGGCTGGAGCGGTGGCTCAGCGGTTTCGGCGCTTGCCTGGCAAGCACAAGGACCTGGGTTCAAACCCCAGCACCACGTACACAACTGAGTGTTGGAGCAACTAAAGCCATGTGAAAAACTAAATAAAGTTGTTTCTCTCTTTCTCTGTCTCTCTCACTGTCCCTCTCTCTTTAAAAAAAAAAAAAAAGAGTGCTGGTGTCACCTTCTCCATGGCCTGTTCTGATGGGTTCCTGCTTCTTTAGCAGGCGGTAGGGGACAAGGGTGAGTTCCACAGGGACCCAGGGAGATCCCTGCCATTGTTGGAAATGGCACCAACTGCTCACCTGTCCTGGAAGTGGGGGCCCAGGTTAGGGAATTTGAAGGATAGAAGAAACTCTAGGGAAGGTCAAGTCAGATGGAGGTTGCTAACTGTCCTGGTCACAGAATCCATTTCTCACAAAGCAGTGTGAAGAACTCCAAAATCTATAATAAATGTGAAACTCAGAAGATCATGGTTCTGAGGGACCATGCTTTTTAATTTTTATCTTGCAAAAATAAAGCAGATAGCATGAACCCAGGCCAGAGGTCTGCAGATTATTGGAAGGTCTGCAGTGACCAGAGAGTTGGTGCCTGAGTCCCAGTGGTCCTACCACCTGTTGCAGAGGCCAGAGTTCAGCCGAGTGGCCTGGTGTGGACATGGGAATCCCCCTGTCTTGCCACCCCTTGGTAGACTCACTTGCCAACCAGCACCCAGCAACCCCAAGGGCTGGCAGAGATCTAGGTTAGTCGGTAGCTTCACACTGTCCGGTCACTGCCTGAGAATTCCACTTGTCATGGAGCGCATTGGTCTTTTCAATAGGACATCTGTGTCACATCTCTGCCTGGTCCCCATGGATTCTGATGGTGTCCTTGGCCACGATGCTTACTATGCCAGTGTCCAGCCCTTTCCTGCAGCTCCTTCTTCACATCTGAATCTTGGCTTTCTACAAACTTCCATTTGGTGACTTAAATGATTAACAAAAGGTTACTATTTCTTCCCTCCCTACCTCTCTTCTTTCCACAGCCTAAAGTCACGAGACTTCCCAGGATCCATAATAATGTTGTGACCCTTCTTCCACCCTTCCACACCCTTGACCCCTCAGAGCAGGGCTGATCGGTGACACCTCCCTCCATCCTGTCCTGGATGACTGCCCATAGCTTTCCCGGTAAGCTGAGGGAGTACTCAAACAAGATGGTGGGTGTGTGGACTCCTGGGACCTTCTGACAAGTAAGAAAGTCCCCAGAAAGTAAAGCTAAAAAAGGGGTCATGAAAGGAGGGCAACAAGGTTGGAGCAAAATATCAGCCAAGCCATATAACACTTCCGGAAGGCTGGCTCCCTGTCCCTGTCATTCTGGATCCCATTAACTGAACAATGCTTCCGGAACTTGCCAATCCCACCATGCCTCCCCAGGCCCCAGCCCACCACATCTCACCACCACTGATGGAAATGAGTTCCCTATAGCAGGGACCATGGGGTCCACCAGCAGGACTGGAGGTCAGTTCACAAGTCCCTGGGAAAGCCCACTCCCCCCATTTTGCTGGCAGAGACACTAAGATGTAGAACACACGGCCCCTGTGCCCCAAGCCGCCAGCCCTGAGCTGTGCCTGGAATCCTGCTTCCTAGAATAGGATGGTCTAAGAAAGGCAGGGAAGGGTGGGGGGACATACTCCAAGGCTTCCTGGACATCAAAAAAACCTCTTGCAAAACAATATTTTGATGAGCTAAGTGTGTGAATTAAAAGCAGACGGAGTCTACTTCCTTTAAAATAAACAGGGTTTAAAAATCCAGGGGAAAACTCCCACACACAATGTGTTTTGGGGCTGGAGGAACGAGGGCTGGCTTTCCACAAACCCAAGAGCAGCCTGGTCTGTTTTCTCTCCATCAACAGATCTTGCGTGAAGGTTCTGCTCTGGGGGTCCAGACCTGCCTCGGGGAAGGATCTGAGGGCCAGACAGGCGACCCTCAATTCCTGCTGTTCTCAACACCTCGGGCCTCGCACTCAGCACTCTCCAAATCCTGCCCCCACATGCTCCCTCATCCCCAGGATCTATCAGGAAGCCCTTCCCCACCAGGCCCGTGCCTACATCACATGATTCATCCTGCCCCTTCAAGTCCAGCTTACACACACATTCTCTATGCAGCTTCCTGAAACTTTCTTCAGCTTCTCTCTCCAAATCATGCAGGGGACACCCGCTCCACAGCACTTCCTCAGAGCTGAGATGAGCCCAGATGGCAAGGAGCATGTGCCCAAGGAATGAATGAACAGTGAGTGAATCCCCTCACTACTAAAAACACCCTAAGGTTGGGACGGGCAGCCGGAAGCAGTTGAGGGTCAGTATAAGTTAATTCACAACTAAAGAGAGAGTCCTGCTACTGGGAGTAGCAGTAGAGAGCCGTATTTGGAGTCAACGGTCCACCAGGCCCCTCCAGGGACACTGAAAACCTAAGTGTCTCTGTCAGCACACGCAGGCTTGTGACACACTGGCACTCCCCCGAGTGTGTCCTTTTGTTCATGCATTTAATCCTCATAACCCTCTGTTTTAGTCAACTTTGCATCGCTGTGACTGAAATATCTGACAAGAATAGCTTAGAGGAGGGAACATTTCTTTAGGACTCATGGTTTCAGACGTCTAACTGCATAGACCAGACTCCATTGCTCCAGGCCCTAGGTGAGACGGCAAATCATGGCAGGAGGGCACACCCCCACTTCACAGATAAGGAAACTGAGTCACGGAGAATCTCAGTAACTTGCCCTGGATCAGTCACATGGTGGGCTAAGCAGTGTAATAGCCAGGCATCATCCAAAGAAATTCTGAACACATTCTTTTAGGCCCCTGTCTTTGCCCTTCTCACTCCGGGCTCTCCTGGGGACCCAGCTCCTCTCAGGTCATCCTGGGCCAGGCAGCAGTGTGATCAGGGCCACTGACTGAAGAGGATCACTCAGCAGTCCAGGCCTTCGCTGTATGGAAGAGTTAGAGAGCTGACAAATCTCTAGGAACACAAGTGGTGGACTTGGTATTTCCACTTTATTTGTGGCCTTTCCAAAAAGGAAACCCCCCCAAATATAAAGGGTATTCCATGTGGTGGCTTCTCAGTGATGCTTAAGTATCCAGCACAGTCTCAGGCAAGTCCAGGGGGGACCCTCCGGAGGGGAGTTATCTGTTTTCCCCAGCTGTGCTCCTGGTACCTGCTAATAACCCCCATGGATCATTCTGCCTGGCTTAGAAAGCCTCCTGACTGGCGTTAAAAATGGGCCCCTTTCCTGCCTGTGGCTGGCGTTCCCCAAGCCTGCATGGGATGCTCGTTGTTAGCACGCTGCCTGTGTAATTAGGGCACTGAGGATGGCAAAGGACCCACCCCAGGTCCCCAAGAGCGATGGCAGTTCAGAAAAAGCACCCACCTGGTTTTATGCTGATTAATGATGGGTCCCGCTAATAGCCCTGCTTAACACAGGAGTTTGTCAAGATTAAGTAATTGCCTTAAACAAAAAGTGTATTATCTTTAAGTTGCCACTGATGAATGACTGGTGTTGAGAAATGGGGTGATGGATATCCCGATTCCCTGCCACCAACCCTCCTCTATTTGAATAAATTAAAACCCAGCCCTTGATGAGGATGATGACAAGGGATGTGGAGGCTGAGGACCCTGCCTCAGGCCTGCTGGCCACTGGGAGGGCCCAAGCTGCTTGTGGCCAACTCAAGCTTCCAGGACGGGCAAAGGCCTCACCAGGGTAGACCAGATGCCCTGTGGAGATGGACCCTGGGACAGGGCCACAAGAGGGAAGAAACCCCAGCATGGAGAAACTGAGGAGACCCAGAGGGAAACAGGATCAGTACCCTATGCATGGCTACAGTGGGGCGCACACACCTCTGGACACAGCCTACAGTCAGGAGCAATAGGTATCACTTAGGTCACGAGCTCCTTGTGAAAAAAAATGCACATGGAGGCCCATGAAGGACCTGCTGTCCCCAGGGTTGAGGACCAGCTGCAGGCCAAGGACAAGCCAGATTCTCATCTGTAAACTAGGTTCTTAGATGAGTTGTGCAGCAATCCTGCCATTAATGGAGGCTTGTATCTGTGTAACTATGAGCATCGGGTTCCCAGGCCATGAAACCATCTCCCTTCTCCAGGTCCCTCCAGCACTTCATTAACTTTCCTTCCCGATGGCTTTTCACTAGAGATGATTGACAACAACGGACAGATCCATGGGTCATAGGGATGGAACTGATAGGGGAAGGGCTGACCGGAGACTGTGACCATGGGTAGGGGAGCTGGGCATGGGTGGGAAAGACAGCTGGGCTCAGCCAATGTGGCCGCGCAGGGGGGGTCTCTGAGTTCAGGAGGCAGCACCAGTGATCTCCCTGGGGAACCCACCCAGGAAGAGCACTTTCAGCAGGATCATTCCCTTCCCTAAGCCAGCAAAATGTGGAGGGTGCATTTATCCCTACAAAGGAGCACAATGACCATGCTACAGTCTTATGACTTCCGGTGGCTCAAGATAGGGGCTAGGGTATAGGAGTTGGGGGGCCCTTAAGGACTCTCTGCTGAGAGCTAGCACTTTGGCATATGCTATGGTTAACAACGCACTCCGAGTCTCCTCACGGGTCAGAAACACTTTCCAGGCAGAGGAGTGGGATAGCCAGAGCCCTGTCTGCCTGCATCTCAGTCTGCCCACCAGCCACACAGTACTCTAGCCAGACATTGATTCCTCCTTCCTTTCTGGGTAAAATAAGATTCTCAAACCAAACCACCCACTCCGACCTGCCTCCAGGCTGGAGTGACAACAGCAAGAGCTGGGAGCTGTTCCCATAACATTGGTTTCCCCCAAACCACAGCTCCAGGGCAGATGCCATGTGTGGCCCATGGGTGGAGAGCTGGGGCTAGGGGCCCAGGCAGAGGTCAGGTCTGGGTGGTGAAGCCTGCCCTCCTAGGAAAGGGTCATGGTGCCTTCTTTCACCTCCTAGCTGAGCAGCAGGGTCCTCTCACATCAGGAAGAAGCCTTGGCTTCCTTTCCCCTTCTGGGAAATAGCCCAATGGTGAATGATCCATTGAATGCTCAGAGGCACCCACAGTGAGCAATCCATACTTCCCAAGTCTGCAGGGAGCAGACCAAGGGCTCTGATACACAGGAGCTCAGGAAGTGTCCCCACACACCAGCAGCCAGAGAGAAGGTGGAATGTTGTTCTCTTGTTCTACCCAAGTATGCATAAAGGAGTCACCCTGACACCTGAGTGCACACTCTGCCCTGCTCAGGTGGAAGCCAAGAACAGCCCGAGGGCACAACCTTGCCTCTGCTGTTGATGGATGATGCTCTGCCTGACAGCCCCGCCATCTGCATTCCTGCTGCTCCCAGGATGCCATGGGGCAAGTTAATCACTATCCCCCGGGGTCCCACATGGGGCCTCTGGAATGGCAGTGTGGATGGCACATCACTGCCAAGAACATGAAAGAGGGCGGATAAATGCCTTATGAGGTGGCCCCAGTCACCTTCCTATTGCTCATGTCCAGCGCTCGAGTGGTAAAAACTCGATGAGTATCCTTGAATGGCATACAGTGACAAAAAAATCCAAGTACTCTGCCAGCACCATTCTAGGCATGACAGCCATGTGTTGATTAGCCCTGGGAGGAGGATTTACTACTCCCATTTTAAAAATGAGCAAACTACGCACATGGTGAAGAACCACTGAGGAGGCATCAGAACCCTGTGTCTGATTCTAAAGCCTGTAGGCCTGACCACGTACCCACCCTGCCCAGTGGGTGACGATGAAGCTATCACACAGGTAATGACTGCTCTTGCTTTTTACTGTCTGTTTGGCTGCAGGAATGGAGAGGCCCAAACCCCTGACCAGAGAATATGCACTCCCTGTGCTTATGGATGAGTTGACCCCACAGGGTCTTCCCAAGCAAGGCCACTGCCACTCAGCACCCCTGGGGTCACCAACTCAGGCTCTTCACCACCAACACAACCCATATCATGGGTCAAGGAGGTTCCTCTGCATTTGCAGACCTCCTCATGGGACCCAGGTCCACTTGAGCTCTGGAGATATGGAAAGGACACTATTTTGGCCCCATGATCGTCAAGGGAACAAGAGGAGAACACCAGGAGGACACATGGGACACATAAGCAGTAGGAGGTGCCTGGGGCATAGCAGTGCTGTTGTCCCAGCATGGATGGCAAGGCTGTGGGTGATTGGGAGATGTGTCACAGCTTGAATAATATTAAGGATGCTATTGGGGGAGAGACGTGATGGAGTGACAGGGTCAGATGCAGACAGCAGCATGTGTGGATGATGCTAGAGGCCAAGAGGTGAATTGAGAGGCTGATCTTACCTTGGAACAAGGTGGATGAAGGGAGGGGGCTTCTACCAGGGAAGGGAGGGCAGAGACAGAGGGGAATGTGCTATGACCACTGGAGGATGCAAGCCCAGCAGGTACCCAGAGGGAGAGTCCAGCACCCTGTGGGCAGGGGCTGACTTGGGGTGGCTGGTGATGTCTTCAACTATGAGAGGGGACACAGGAGAGAAAGGCTGTACTGAGGGCAAGAATTGAGCCGCTTCTGACACGCATGGCTTCAGAGGCTATGGAACACCGAGTGGCCAAGTCCAGGGACCAGAGGTAGAAATGATACCAGAGCTGCCAGAGCTGGAGGACAGCTCTGGGTGGAAGGCTGTGATCTGGGAGGCTGTGGGTGATGACTATCACCTTGAATGAGGACGAGACTGGCCTGGGGAGCAACGTGCAGCTGGTTCTTTGGAACTTCTGGCATTGAAGAATCATCTATGAGCTGGTGCCCTGGCCAGCTGAACCCGATCCTGGGAGCTCTGTTATCTGACAGTGTGCATCCAATGTAGGAGACGGCTGACCCCACGGTCTGCACCCAGTACCACACTCAGTGCTTGACCTGAGCCTTCTGAACTGGTACAGACAGGGACAGGGACGATCAGGCTCTCAACTCCCTGCTCCTCTCCTGCAGTGAGAGTTCAGGAATCCTGGTCACACTCAGGCTCTGACTTCCCCTTGAACA
>PVKS010018311.1:0-40760 GCA_004027875.1 Aplodontia rufa
GGTGGGCAAGTGCTCGGTCACTGAGCTACATCCCCTGCCTATGAGTAGGTTATGTTTATTGCAACAAAGGTTCTAATTTGTGAGATACAGAAAATACATTTGCACAGTTAAGAGGTGGCAAGATTCTGAAAGGACCTGAAAGCTAGTTGGATGAAATCTCTAGAATAGGCAAATCTATAATGGCAGAAAGCAGATCGGTGGTTGATAGGGGATGGGGGAAAGATGGAAGAGAGGGTGATTACTTAATGGGTGCAGAGTTTCCTTTTGGGAGTGAAGGGAAATGTTCTGGAATTAGTGGTAGTTGCATAATGTTGTGAATGTACTTGACAGTACCACACATACAAAGGTAGGTGGAGGAATTTCATTTTGTTGTTGTTTTAATTGCAGTACTGGGGATTGAACCCAGAGATTCTCTACTATTGAGCTATATCCCCCAGTCCTTTTAAATTTTTATTTTGAGAGGGGGTCTTGCAAAGTTGTTCAGGCTAGTCTCAAACTTATAATCCTCCTGCCTCAGTCTTCTGAGTTAATGGGAATACAGGGATGCACCACTGTGCCCTTCTAGGAATTCAGGTTTAGTGCAGTAAATAACAGACACTGTGGATCCTTCATCAGAGGAGTACTAAGATGAAATGGTATTTTAGGAAGACAGTAGTTGACAGCTGTACTTCTCAGATGTTTCCTAACAGCAAACTAAATGATAAACTACTTTATCAAATATTTGTTAAGTACCTACTGTATGGCAGTTATTATATTAGGTGCTAGAAATAAGTACTACACTTTTATATATCCCCCAGCATAAAAGAAATAAGAAAACTTGCTTCATATACAGATGTGAAGGTCTAAAAAATTCCTGTGACCTATGACAGGTAAAACTCCAGTACTTAACTACACTTTCATTTTTAAAAAGTGCTAACAGTATTAACAATACTCAGCACCATAAAATGAGAAACTTCTGTCAATGGAACATCATCTGTATCTTTCAGAGTTTACATCATGGGAAAACAGCTCTGTTATTTAAAATTCTTTATTATGGAAAATGCTAAATACCTATTTTAAATCTGCCATAATAGCATTATTACTAATTATTATTAGTTAATTCCTTAATGTTATCTATCAATTTTCTTCACTTGTCTCAAAAATGTCTGATTTATTTGAATCTGTATTTAAACAAAGTCTATATGTTGCATTTGGTTTACATATTTCCTGAATCATTTAAATCTTTTTTTTAAGAAAGAGGGATAGTGAGAGAGATAATCAATTTTTATTTAGTTTTTCATGTAACTTTCATTGCTCTGAGACTTTGTTGTGTACTTGGTGCTGGGTTATGAAACCGTGCCCTCATGCGTGCCAGGCGAGCACTGTAACTGCTGAGCCTTTGCCTCAGCCCCCTAAGTCTTTTAAATATTTAACAATTCTTTCCTTTTTACATTTTCTTATGTCATTTCTTGAAGAGAGTGGTACATTTATTCTAAAGACTGCTTAACATTTTAGATTTGACTAAATGTATTCTCATGGTTTTATTTAGCATGATCCTCTAGTCCCAGGATTTTCCTGTAAAATAGTAATTAGGTTTAGAAGTTGATTAAATTCAGTTTCAATTTCTTTGGAAGAATTAATCTATAAGTGAGCTATAAGTTTTTGATGAACCATAGGCATATTGGCTAAAAAGAGAGAAGTACAAAGTTTTCAATATAATTTTTTTATTTGGTGGCTGTAGGTTAAAATTAATTGTAATAGTTATACAAAGCCAAAAAGTTCTTGAGTTTATCACTTATAACTGAAGAATTTCTTTGCTTTGCTATATACTTTTATTACAGATCTACATGAAGATTGTTCTCCCCCACCACCTCCACTCCCAGAAAGAACCTTAGAATCCTTCATTCTTGCTGATGAAGACTGTAAGTGGCAGTACTTTCCAAAAAAGTCATAAAAATGGGATTAAAAGAATAAAGACAGTCCCAGATGGAAAAGGACAAAGAATCATTAAATAAGATAAAATAATACTTTTAAAAACTATATTTATTTTACATGGTGCTAAAGACTGAACCCAGTACCTCACATATGCTAGACAAGCAATCTGCCACTGAGCTACAACCATAACCCCTTCTTTTTTCTTTTTTCACACAGTTCTAGGTATCAAACCCAGGACCTTGTGCAGGGTGAGCAAACACTCTACCACTGAGCTAAAAAGAACACATTTTTTTTTTAAAGAGACAGAGAGAATAAATTTTATTTATTTATTCATCATTCAGTTGTATATGAAGTGCTGGGGCTTGAACCTGGGTCCTCACACATGCCAGGCAAGCACTCCAACCACCGAGCCATTGCTCCAGCTCCAAGAACACATTTTTTTATCTTTTTTCCTTTTAATATTTTTTGAGAGAGGAACAGTGAGAAAGAGAAAGAATCAATTTTAGTTTTTCAAGTGGCTTTTTTTGCTCCAATACTTCATTGTGTATGTGGTACTGGAGTTCAATTCCATGTCCTCCCGCATGCCAGGCAAGCACTGTAACCGCCGAGCCACCACTCCAGCCCTGCAAGAACACATTTTCTTTCTTCTTTCTTTCTTTGGTTTTTTTCATGTGGCCCTCGCTGCTCAGAGACTTCATTGTATATGTGGTGCTGGGGTTTGAACTCTCGTACTCATGCATGTCAGGCAAGTGTTGTAACCATTGAGCCACTGCTCCAGCAGGCCAAGAACACATTTTCTAATGCCCACTATACATAGTAAGAATAATACCTAAAAAAGCCAAGTAAGAATTGAATATAAACCTATATATAACCCAAAGGATTAAGAAATTATGCAACAAAATACTTTTCCCTCCTTTTTTCTTTGTTTAAGGTATGCAGGCCAAATCTATAGAAACTTATGCCACCAGCTGTCCTGAAACGATGGAAAATTCAGCATCTTCAAAACAAATACTGAAGACCTCAGGAAAAAGCTTCACAAGGAGTAAGGTAAAGAACTGATGGGAGATTTAGTGCCAGAAGTTTTCCTTACTAAAGGTTTTTCCCTCCCCAGCAACTAGATGAAATTTCTTTACTAAAACTGATTGTTGATGTCACAATAATCAATAATAATAAAAAGAAACTAAAATAAAGAAAAAATATACACCGAGAATTTATTTCACCCTAAGGCTGATTAATAAATTTGCAAGATGCCTAATAAGACTACCAACTTGTTTATTCCTGGAACTAGACAAACTGATTCTAAAATTCATATGGGTAAGGAGAGGAGGAGCAAGAATAGCCAGAAAATTGTAAATAAGCAAACAAGGAAATAAATAAAAAGATGCAATGAAAGGAGAGTAGCCTTACTGAATATTAAAATATTGTTAAGTATAGTCTGATATTCGTGTATGAAAATGAACACCAAAAGAAAGGAAATAGGTCCAAATATATGTTATTCTGTGATGAAGGCATATCTCAAACTAGGGGATAAGGATGTGGGCTAGTAATTGTTGTTACATTAAATAGATTGCTAACTACCTAGGGGGGAAAAGCAGAATCTTTAACTCATATCTACACCAGGATAAATTCTAGATGGCTCAAAAATTTAGATGTTAAAAACAGGGAAGCAGGGGTTGGGGATTTAGCTCAGTGGCAGAGCGCTTGCCTAGCATGCACAAGGCCCTGAGTTCAGTCCTCAGCCCTGAAAAACAAAAAAACAAAAAAACAAGGAAGCACACAAGCAATCAAGCACAAAACTCCCAAGTTATAGAAGTACATAAGAAAATAAGATTCCTTTATAATCCTGGAGTAGGAATGATCTTTATAACTATGACTGATAAACCATGAGCTGTAAGAAAAAAGAACACAAAAATTCAACCAAATAGAAAATTCTCCACAGCTTATAAAAAAAAAAATCACCTTAAGGGGCTAGAGTGGTGGCTCAGCAGTTGGAGCGCTTGCCTGGTATACACAAGGACCCAGATTCAAACCCCAGCACCACATACACAACTGAGTGTCTCAGAAACAAAGGCCATATGGAAAAATAAAATTCTCTCTTTCATTCTTTCCCTCTCTCTTGAAAAATAAATAAAATAAATAAAAATAAAACTTAACAAAAAACAAATGACAAAGAACAAATTGGATAAAAATATACCTGCAATTGGCATCATACCTATAAGAGTATGAGTATATATGTATACATATATATATATAATATATATATATATTTTTTTTAGAGGGATAGTGAGAGAGAGAATCAAATTTTATTTAGTTTTTCATGTGACATTCATTGCTCCAGCACTGTGTTGTGTATGTAGTGCTGGGGTTTAAACCTGAGTCCTTGCGAATGCCAGGCAAGTGCCGGAACTACGAAGCCACCCTTCCAGTCCCAGGGTATTTTTTTTTTAATTATTATTATAAAGGTATCTGCTGGAAATTAACAGGAAATAATAATCCTAAAATAAATATGGGTTAAAAAATACATGCTCAGATAGTTCAAAAGAAAATAAATGAACATGTTCTGCCCTTTAAACATTTGATATTCTTGGTGTCATCATCCATAATATGAGACAAATTAAAATCACAAAAATGTTGTTTTTCATCTATCAGAATGGTAAATTCCAAAAATTTGGTTATATTCTATATTAGGGATGCCATGGGGAAATAAACATAGGCTTACTTTGTTGGTGAGAATGTGAAGTGGTACAACGTCTATTGAGGGTAAAGAGTAATATCAAAATTACAAATGCATATATCCTTTGACCTAACAATTTTACTTCTAGGAATTTATTCTACACAAATGCTCACACACACATGAAATTGCATGTATACCATTGGTTGATTTCAGCATGATTTATAAGAGCAATGACTGGAAACAACATGAATGTTAATCTTTTAGGGTAACTGATTAAATAAATCATAAATTATAGTATAGTAATATTGTGGAATACTATGTAGCTAAAGAATGAGGACTCTCAATGATCTTATATATGATTTATTAATTTTTGCTTAAAAGGGGAAATGTGATCTATTTATATATTTACTTGTATATTCATAAGTAACTCTGGGAGGATACATAAAAAATTAACAGTGATTATCTACAGAAACTGGGTAATGATGGGAGCTTTTTTCTTTATATATTTATTTTGTGGAACTGGGGATTGAACCTATGGCCCCTCCCAAGCTAGGCAAGTGCTATACCACTGAGCTACCCCCCAGCCTCCTTTTATTTTGAGATCTTCTTATTTTGATGGTCTTTTTAAATTGCCCAGGCTTGCCTAAAACTTGTGATCCTCCTGCCTCAACTTCCTCAGTAGCTGGGATTATAGGTAGGTGCCACCATGTTCAGCATGGATGGGAGAATTTTCACTGTTTTTTTTTTTTTTTTTTTTTTTAAGAGAGGGGCAGTAACAGGGAAGAAGAGAGAAGCAATTTTTATTTAGTTTTTCATGTGACTTTCATTCCTCTGACACTTTGTTGTGTATGTGGTGCTGGGGTTTGAAGGCAAGTGCCATAACTGCTGAGCCATCGCTCCAGCCCCTTCACTAAGATTTTTTGAATCATAAATAATTTTCTAAAAATCTAAACATTTACAAGAAATACTTTCTTACTTATATTTTTGTTAGGTATTAGGAAAATGCCATAAAAGACATCTACCTGGGGGCTGGAGCAGTCGCTCAGTGGTTACAGCGATTGCCTGGCATGTGTGAGTACGCGAGTCTGAACCCCAGCACCACATACACAATGAAGTCTCGGAGCAACGAAGGCCACATGAAAACTAAATAAAACTGATTCTCTCTCTCACTGTCCCTCTCTCTTAAAAAAAAATACGTCTACCTGCCCTTGAAAAGAGTATGGTTAATCTTTTGGAATGCAACACCTATGTGACACCTACATGAAAATTATCAAGAATAAAGAAAGAATGGAGATGATTAATAGCTATGCACAGTGGCCCATGCCTATCCCAGTGACTCAGAAGGCCAGGAGGATTACAAGTTCAAAGGCAATGTCAGCAATTTAGTAAGACACTGTCTCAAAATATTAAAAAGGCTGGGGATATGGTTCAGTGAGTGGTTAAGCACCCCTGGGTTCAATCCCAGGTACCAAAAAATAAAAATAAAAAAAATAATAGGAGGATTAAGATTAAAAACACACATGCTGAGGCAATGTGAAGAAAAAAAGAAATTTGTGTGGGTTTCTGGAAGAGATGCCTCCATTACGGAGGCCAAGGACTTGGGTTTGCTGAAAGGTGGGAGAAGGAAGTAGCAGGGCTTACAGTATGGATGTGGGCCTTAGTAAACTAAGTACAAAATGTGATTGGCTAGAAAAAATTCTTGGCTGGATCGGAAAGGGTTATGTATCACTGCTATATTCAGTAGTCACTGTGGGTTCTGCAATGTTCCTAATAAATGACAGAAATACAAACTTAATTTTTACTCCTAACATTATAACTGCATTCTTTCTAATTATGTGGCATGATATTTATATGGTTGGTAAAAATACCAAGATAAAATCAACTGGAGATTTTTCACTGAATTAAAAATGGCAAGATGGAAAAGAAAAAGAAAAAAAATGGCAAGATGGAAAGAAACCCCTGCATTTTCATGGTTGTTTCTTAGGAAATTAACACTTTTTATTTAAATTTATGTTTCTATTTGAGTAAAGTATTTTGAATTTTACAGGAGAAAAAACTAACCTTCTTCCTTTCTTCTCTTTTATAGAGTTTGAAAATTTTGAGAAACATGAAAAAGAGTAAGTTTCTGTGTACTTATTTTTTAGACTATATCATTTGCAATTATGTAATTTTTCTTTATATTATCTCCTTATTAAAAAATGAATACTGTCATTCCTAAACAGAGCCTCTGCAGGGTCCTTTGGATCAGAACAGTCACCCCTACATCTTGTACTTTGCTGGGTTCCACAATGTTAATATTGGACAGGGAGTAAGAAAACAGAACAGTTTTTGTTTATAGATAGAATAATAATTAGTACAATGTTTTGTACTTTCTACTCATCCTAAGATGCTGTCATACAAGTATGCTATTCAAAATTCCCAGAAATCTAACTTTTTTGAAAATAGTCATAGCAAAGCATATTGTGAAACAAATGTGTTGATTTCATGAAATAAGCATTGACATTTCCATTTTTATCAAGTATTAACAGGAAAAGTCTGTTACTTGCTATTTTTGCTATGTTGCAATGAAAATAAAACTCATAGACTCTTGAAACTTTGGGACATTATCTTAGAAATCCTATTTACAAATACAAAGAATATAAAATATGGTGATATACCTTTTACAATTTTGATCAATTTGGTTAGTCATGAAGGAATAAACAACAGTTGATATTATACTGGTGCTACAGGGAATGACAAAGAGCACTAAGAAAACTTGATTTAATGTATAGTCTAAGTAAGAAGGTTTATAGTAGTGTTACTTTATTCTTCTGGGTTTGAACTCTATTTCCCTAGCTATAGATGACACATTGTTGATAGTTTGTTGTCATTGAATTGATTTCTTACCCATATGGCTAAAGTATAACCATACTAAAATATACCCTTTCCCCCTCATGATTCAAAAGAGAATTTAAACATTTCAAAAGGAAATTATGGTAGGGAACAGGATAAATTAAATATTCCAGAGCAAAGAAATTAGTGACTTGAACAGTCAGCCAAAGATGGATTTGATTTGCTCAGCTTATAATACACCCAGTTTTCTTTCCCCAGATCCAACACTATTTGGGAATATCAAACACAGAAACCACAAACTTCAGCTAGATTTTGTAGCATAGCTTCAGGATATGGTGGGACTATCTTATTTCTAAGAGCTCCTAGGTCATTCTCTGGATGTAGGCTGGGCTGTATTTCCATTTTTCAGCTACTTTGATCCTAAGATCTTTTGCCCTTATGTGAAGAACAATATCTAGACCCAAAATTGATTCTGAAGGTTTAGATTTATTCATCTATACTTGTGTATGCGTTCTCTGATTTTTCTAGATGGTTGATGACTCCAAACTTCACTGTTTCTCCCTATAGTCTGGATCTTTTACTGGTCTGTAGTTAAAGGTTTTAATGAAATAAGCACCTTTTCTTCTGTTATGTTAGGTTAGTATCTGTACTGAGTGTCATTCATTCAACAAATATGTTTTGAGTGTCTACTATGAGCTAGGCATTGTGCAAGGCACTTGGTATATGATGGTAAATAGATATCAGCTGTTGTGGACTTTGAAACTCAAGTCCAGTGAGAAATTCAACATCAAACAAATACATATATAATAACATATTGTGATAAATGCTATGAAGGAAAACCAAAAAAGTAATAATGAGAGAATAACAACGGGGAACCACTTTGGAATGGGTGTCCAGGAAGCACTTTCTAAGGAAGTGACAAGTGAACCTCAGACATGAAGGAGCACCTAGCCAGGCAAAGGATGAGATGACTCCAGATAGGGGGAACATTGTATACAAACACTGACATGTGAGAGTTTTATATGCTGTAAGAACTCAAATGAAGCCATCAGAGCTGCAGAGCAGGAAGGAAAGAGAGAGGTGAGACAGAAAAGATGGAAAGATGAACAGGGGAGGAGTAGTTAGATTCTTCTTCTTCTTCTTCTTTTTTTTTTTTTTTTGGTTTTAAGGAGCACTTAAAACACTGAAGAACCACATCCCCAACCCCTTTTATTTTATTTTGAGACAGGGTCTTGCTAAGTTGCCAAGGCTTCTTTGAACTTACAATCCTCCTGCCTCTGCCTCCTGAGTTGCTAGGATTATAGGCATGCACCACCATGCCCAGCTGTAGTTAGATTCTTATGGGTCATATTTAATAGAATTAATTCTAAGTGCACTGGGAAGCCATAAAAGGGCTTTAGGCAGAAATGCTATATACTCTGTTTTATAAAAAGATCATGTTCACTACTTTATGGAGTACAAATTATAGGTGAAGAGTGGAAGCTGTCAACCATGATGCCTGACGCCAACTTTTGGTGGTAAATTTTAGTTGCTCAGAAATCCATCAGTCATGATAGGTATGGGTAGGGCATGCCTGTAATCCTAGCAATTTCGGAGGCTATGGCAGTAGGATTCCAAGTTCAAGGTCAGCTTCAGTAGTTTAGTGAGGCCCAAAGTAACTTAGCAAGAACCTGTCTCAAAAAGTAAATAAATAAAAAGGGCTGGGGATATGGCTCAGTGGTAAAGTGCCCCTGGATTTAATCCCTAGTAAAAAAAAAAAGACCAAAGAAATCCATCAGTTGTAACTGACAGAAAACCCAACTTAAGCTAACTTAGTAGAAAAGAATAATTCATAACCAAGGGTTTGAATGATATAATAATCTCTCATTTTATATCTTTCAGTTTTGTTTCATTCTGTGACAGCTTACCCCATAGGCAGGCTTTTACCATGTGATTTTAGGATTTTGACAGAAAAAAGGAAAAAAAATAGCTTTTTCCAGGTTACTGAAGCAACAGCCTGATGACCCGTGCTAATTGGGTCTGATTGTCATGGGTTGGTTCATTTGCTCATCTCTGAATCAATTCTTACCAGTATACTCAATATTAGGCAGAACAGTGTCCTACCTGATATTTAACAATTGTTACATGTGGACACTGACTAATCAGGAGAAAGATCAGACCTATACATCTGGTATGATCATGCCAGCGTACTAATCATGAAACTATGAGAATAAGCTCTTCTAGTTAGTCATTTCTAAAGGTAGAATTAGTTCACCAGAAATGTAGAAACTGAAAATTGGGGAGGGATGGAAAGGAAAATTTGAGTTCTATTATCTGGAGAAGAGGAAATATATGTTGAGTAGATAGCATAAAAATACCTTAGACAAGCCAATATGCAAAATGACAAAATCTTTGCCTCTTTTGTAATATTCTCCTCTGAGACACTTGTTTTCTTTCTGAGGGATGAACAGAACTCTCAGCTAATATGCAAAACTAGAGATTATTGCTATCTCCTGAACTTTCTCACATTCATCCACTTCATACCTATTCTTTGTGTCTAGTTCAATACTTGGGACACTTTAAGTATTCAATGAATATATATTTACCTGGATATGATTGAAATCTACTATATATTCCAGTAATTTGTATTCACGTATATATTAGAAGGGGAAGGTGTTTCTCGAATCCTAGTATTGTGTGTGTGCAAATACAAATATGCACTTTCCATATTGTATTTTGAAATGTTGAAAACAAAAACAAAAAAAGAATATTTAATAATGTCTCTCCACTTATATGCTCTTTTTCAGAAAGTTTATACAAACCTAAAAATATATTTTTTCATTGTAAGACAGTGCATGTGCAAAATGTGAACCAAAGTTTTCATTGGATTATTTTCAAAACTGGGCAGAAACTGATACATACGTGTATTAAAGTATTGGGAATACAATTATATTTTTACATCTATATATAAGTAACTAAAATAGCACAACAAAGCACCTTTACAGTACTTGTGGAAGACTGTGGACCTAAGTTAGAATTATCTATGATGAGAAAAATGGAGGCTGGAAAATGAACAGTGGAAGAGATTACAGGAATAGAGGATAATGAAAGAAAAATCAGACTTGTCAGAGATCAATTAATGTGGAGATTTAGGAGTGTACTAAGAGTGGTTAAAGTACCAAAAAAGATGGAAGTCCAAACCAAATCTGAATCCCCCAGAAGCTGATTCATTGTACATGATGGGTCTCATTCCTTTGGGTATTTCCTTTAATATTGGGTTTCACTACATAATCTGTATGCAAAGAAAAGAAAGCTTTTACAAAAAGAGGATACATAAATGAGAAGATTTTATAATGTCAACCCATCCCTAAGCACTTACATTTTGTTAACATTTGATGCTGATGTATTTATTTGGAAGTCCTAGTTACTCTAGAGGAAATTTTTATTTTTATTTATTTATTGTTTTTAAAGAGAGAGGGACAGTGAGTGAGACAGAGAAAGAGAAAAACAACTTTATTTAGTTTTTCACATGGCCTTCATTGCTCCAACACTTAGTTGTGTACGTGGTCCTGGAGTTTGAACCCAGGTCCTCATGCTTGCTAGGCAAGCGCAGAAGCCGCTGAGCCACCTCTCCAGCCCCTATTTTTATTTTTTAAAGAGAGAGGGATAGAGGGATAGAGAGAGAGAGAGAGAGAGAGAGAGAGAGAGAGAAACAATTTTATTTAGTTTTCCATGTGGCTTTTGTTGCTCCAACACTTAATTGTGTACATAGTGCTAGGGTTTGAACTTGCATACTCACACATGCTGGGCAAGCACCGCAACCATGGAGCCTCTGCTCCAGCCCCCACAGAGGAAATTTTTAAAATCAACAATTATGCACTTTGGGGGCTGGGGTGGTGGCTCAGCGGTTTCTGCGCTTGCCTGGTAAGCACGAGGACCCGGGTTCAAACCCCAGCACCACATACACAACTAAGTGTTGGAGCAACTAAGGCCATGTGAAAAACTAAATAAAGTTGTTTCTCTCTTTCTCTCTCTCTCACGGTCCCTCTCTCTTAAAAAAAAAAAAATCCTAAGTTAGAAAAAAAAAAAACAATTATGCACTTTGATAAAGAGTAATCTATCTTCATTCTTTCCCTTGGTTTTTTTTTCTTTCGATTACAGATATCTGTAATTCTTCCTCACCAAGCAAGCCTACAGAATCCGTTCAGTCAAATCACCCGAGCTCCTTTCTGAATTTTGGTATGTTATTTTACAGCAGAGTTTTAAAAAATCTTATAAATTATTCATTTATAGTATGAGATAACTTTAAATATGACTTGAGGTTACATGTATAATCCTTATATTTATATTCTTTTCTGTGCAATTTATCTTTTTTATTTTTAAAGAGAGAGAGAGGGACAGTCAGAGAGAGTGTGTGTGTGGGAGAGACAGAGAGAAAGAGAGAATCAATTTTATTTAATTTTTCATGTAGTTTTTGTTGCTTCTATACTCTGTTGTATATGTGGTGCTGGGGTATGAACCTGCATCCTCCTCGTGCATGCCAGGCAAGCACTGTAACTGCTGAGCCACCACTCCTACCTTTTAATTTTTAACTTCAGGTATTTATTTTTCTCATTGCTCAGAATTGAGCCCAGCGCTTCACATATGTTAGTTAAGCATTCTACTACTGAGCTATAACCTCAGCCCTGAAACCTGCTAATATCCCAGATAGGACTGAATTGTCTAGCATATGTGGAAAATAAAGCTAGGTAACCAAATTATTATGCTGGCATGTAATAAGTGAATATGATTAGCCAAATAAACTGAGATACTGTGATATACTTGTTTATAAAGCAAAGTTGTAAAAAAATGCAAGTGTTATAGAAAGTAGTTGCTGCTGTCTAGTTATATAACTTATTCAACAGTAGATGAAGCACAATTTTGTCAGTTTAGAGGAACTACATAGCTATTTAACCCTAAGTATAAGCTATAAACTTAAAATGATATTATTTTAAGCATTCTGTTATTCTGTATATTTGATATTAAAGCAGTATCAGGTATAACTTTTTATGAAGTATAGCAATTAATGTAGGCTATTTCTGCTAAAAATTATTAACTGAAATGCAGACACCTGAAAGGATCTGGGAGATCCCAGAAGTCCCTTGTACCACATTTTGAGAATTGTTGGTGCTCAATAGTACTGTCATTATCTGTATGGTCAAATTTTGTATGCTACTATATTCAGATTGCAGGTGGCAGGAAGAAAAATATAGAAGAGATATGATTTCTTCTTTCTCTTCTTCTGGTCTTAGGACATTGGCCTAGAAGTAGCAATATCATGTCAGTTCATATTCCCCTGAAGAAAACTTAGATGTGTTGTAATTAAATTTAAAAGACTGGCAAATTTAATATTGCTAAGCAGATATATACAATATGATTTTATTTCTGAGGAAGAAGCAAAGAAAGATTTTGGTGCAGAAGCCACAGTTTTTGCCATAGTTGTGTTATGGCCCCTATCTCACTTAAAGAAAATACTTAACTAGAATCTCTGGAGCTGCTTCTTTAGTTATTAAATTTTGTCTGGATTTCATTAACTCTTAAGGTATAAAATGTTATACTTTAAAAAGGTTATGGTTTGTACAAAATAATTTAGCTAAAAACATACATTTAGAATATTAAATTATGGAAAAAGCACTCAACTTTGCCTGGGATACAAATCACTGCTGTTAACATAGTTAATTTTAGTGGTTTCCTTTTTTCTTTTTTAATCTTCTTTCCCCCCCTCCCTACTTTTCTACTCTTCTTTTTTTTTTTCCTTGTAGGTTCAGGTTTAGGTGTAAAATGATGAAATTAAAAATTCAGGAATATTTGAATTTTCCATTCTTTGTTCTCCCTCTCTATTTCAAACCTTTCATTTTTCAATTTAAGCACCTAAAGTTGCTAAAAAGATACCTTGAAAATATACCATTGGAAAAAAAACCAAAAAAATATATACCATTGAAGAAGGGGAAAGACATATACTACAAGTGATAAAGAACCAACATCATCAACCTGCAAATCTTTTGAAAGCATCAGGAAGGAGCTTTCATTCTTTTTCAATTTTTTATTGGTGCATTATAATAGTGGAATTTGATGCCACATATTTGTACATGCATATAATTTAACAATATAGTTTGGTCAGTTTAGTTTCCCATTACCTTCACTTTCCCTTTCCTCTTCCCTCAAAAGCTTTGATTCTTTTCAAGATTCCCTCCTCTTCGTCCTTTGTGTTGGGTAGCGGGTATGAGTTTGGGGAAGAAAGACAAATAAAAATGATCAAATATTTAAGTACTAATAGTGGTTTTTAGTTTTATGAAATTATTTCTCAGTTTTGTGATGAGAGGGTAGATAAATGATATTATGAACTGAATTATCAAAGGTTATTATAACCAGGGTTCCTCATCCAATTGTTACCATTATTAAATCTGTAAGTTCTCTACATATTTAAAATATTAACATTTGGGATGGGGGTGTGGATCAGTGAGGACAGCAAGTGCCTACCATATACAAGGCCCTGGGTTCACTCCCCAGCACCACACACACACACAAATAAAACAGAGGGGATGGAGTGGTGGCTCAGTGCTTGCCTGGCATGTGCAAGGACCTGGTTCAAACTCCAGCACCACACACACAACTGTCAGAAAAACAAGACTCAGATGAAAAGATAAAGTTAATTTTTTTTAAAAATAGAAAAATAAAAAGTATTCTACTGTTATCATTTAAGCTTTAGTTACTATGATGCTTTTATAATCTGTTAAATTGATTAAAAATGCTGCCTCACCTTTTGAAAATAATGCATACATTTGTATTTAATATATTCTAAAATCCAAGCATTCACTTCTATACAAAAATCTATTTTAATTCAATTTTATTTTTGTTTCTAGGTTTTGCAAATCGCTTTTCAAAACCCAAAGGACCAAGGAACCCACCACCAACTTGGAATATTTAATAAACTGGATTTATAAGAAGTCTGCACTAAAACTACTGGAATATGCTAGCTAAAATAAGTGTTCTATATTCATAATATCAACAATGAAGATATGTTAGTCGTTTTTAACAGAAAAGTAATATGCAAAAAAATGCCAGCAATTTTGCATTTTCATATCATTTATATTGGATTGGAAGCTGCAAATAAAATTTTGTTACTTGAGGTTATATAGAGAATGCTGTGTGAGAAAAAATTTAAAAATGGGTTTTTCATTTTTGGAAGTTATTCTATTTTACTTTTCTATATAAATGCAATTTTTTTAAATTTTTTTAAAGAGAGAAGGACTGAGAGAGAGAGAATTAATTTTATTTAGTTTTTCATGTGGCTTTTGTTGCTTCAACACTTCTTGGTGCTGGGTTTCAAACTCACATACTCGTGCATGCCAGGCAAACCCCAGAACTGCTGAGCCACGGCTGCAGCCCCTGTTTTGTGTTTGTGACTGGTTTTCCACTGTGTTGCTCAGGACAGTCTCCAGACTCAGGTGATTCTCCCACCTCAGCCTCTTCAGTGCTGGGCTGGGACCACAGATATACACCAGTACCACCCTACCTACCATAAATATAAATTTAAAAGGTTTGTAAAAATTAGTCCTCAATTACAGTTCTACATTGCCAGAATATAGTATGTAATTTTTTTTCCTTTATAATTTTACCTTACAGTTGCAGTACAAAATTACTGCTTGTGACAATAGTTGTTTTCTAAGAGTTATTTTTACCTAAATGGAGTATACTTCATACATCTTCCCAAATATTGTGGGAAACCAGAGTAGTAAGAAAAGTAGCTATATTTAAGAGAATAAAATGTGTAAATAATGATAATGATTTTTTAAAATTTGGATATACCAAATAACAAGATCTTCTACTACATTCCTGGTAAGTTTTAACCAAAGTTACTCAATTTCTAGCCTAGAAAACGTAATCAATGAAATAGCTCTTTTGTTAGCGTCTTCATATAAACATTTGCAATTTATATCCGACCAATCAAAGGTACTGGTAGTTTAAATTTCTGTGTACAAAGATGGGTTTAAGAAAACGTGGTATTTTAAATCTAATTTTATGTAGCAAATAAGTTAGTGGATCATTATTTCAAAGGAGTCACTTCACTTTCCCTAATGACCTAACATCTTTTTATTTTAAAAAGTTTATCTATAACCTTTAGAAACAGTATTACATATTATTTGCTCTTTAATATTTCACATTGGGAAGGCTAATGATAGTGCAAATTGAACGATACATTGTTATCTTGTACCGTAGTACAATGTACCCAATAGGTGGAAAAAACTTTTTTGCTTGCACACGAATTTCAATGCATTAACGTTCATTTAGCTGAAGCAGTTATTTTCTAGGAACTAATGGTATCAAACCGCAGCAATTTTATCTGCGGAGTACATCACTGTAACCAATAATATCGTTGTCAAGGGCCACATACATTAATAGAATCCTAGGCACAAGCGAACACTGACGAATCTCTAAATGAATTACTGAGCAGCAACTGCCCCTTTGAAGAGTGTCGATTTTTGGTGGGTTCTCTGGTAGACACTCTTCAAATTTATGCAACCTTAATGCTTAGGACTTGAAAAAGAATCTTGTTAAAAATCGTAAACACTGTTTTCCGTCTGGATTTCCCCCCACAACTGAAGGAGTGCATTCAAATAAAGGCTGGACTCTACCTGGCCCGCACTCGCGGGCTGCGGCGGCCGCGAGGCGGGGCCGCGCTCCGCAGGCTCCGGGCGGCTCCGGCACCTGCCTCCTCCCGCCAGCAAAGGAAGCACAGCGAGGGCTGGCACTCGCTTCCGAACACCTCCGACTCGCAGCCGCGTTACATCTGACAACAAGCACGTCGTCATTTTACACGCCGCTCACTCCTCTTTTCCCTTCCCTTTAGTCGTTTTGTCCAGGGTGAAAGGCCGGAGATTCTTTTACCTCACAAAGGTGGTAAGAGAAATGTGAAATTTTAAAAGTCACTATGGAGACCACCTCCTCCGTATAAAATGACGAAAGGGAAAAGAAGCCGACAACGTGAACGCGCCGCCCGACTGGAAGCCACTAACAGCGTTTGGGCCGTTAAGTCGGTTGGCGGCAACTCGCCGGCCGGCGGCGGTTGCGTCGCAGCCCGAAGCGTGACTCGGCGCACGCTCCCTCTCGGCTCCTCCACTCACAGAGCCGGGGACGCGGCGCGGGGCGCGGCGGAACTACCGCTCCCGCGAGGCTTTGCGCGGCCCAGGGCGCTGTACAATAGAAGCTCGGTTGGCGAGGCCTGCGGAGCAGCGCCGGGAACCGCCGCTTCCGGCATGTTCAGCTCCTCTCGAAATGCGGCCGACAAGTGGAGGGCGGGGGACAGACTCCAATGCCCAGCGGGCCGTGCGCGGGCGGCGCTTGCGCGGTGCGCGGACGGGGGGGCGGTCGGGCCATTTAAATGTGTGTTTGTGGGTGAAATGGCTGCGCAGGTCGGAGCGGTGCGCGTAGTACGGGCGGTGGCGGAGCAGGAGGAGCCGGACAAAGAGGGGAAGGAGAAACCCCACGCTGGGGTCTCGCCGCGGGGAGTGAAGCGGCAGCGCCGGGCGAGCAGTGGGGGATCTCAGGAGAAGCGGGGGCGGCCGAGCCAGGACCCCCCTCTCGCTCCCCCTCACCGGCGGCGTCGCAGCCGCCAACATCCCGGGCCGCTGCCGCCAACGAATGCTGCCCCAACCGTCCAGGGCCCTGTTGAGCCTCTGCTCCTGCCGCCCCCGCCGCCGCCTTCGCTGACTCCCGCCGGGCCCGCCGTGGCTGCCGCGCTCCCGGCCCCGGGCACCTCGGCCCTCTTCACCTTCTCGCCCCTGACGGTGAGCGCGGCCGGGCCCAAGCATAAGGGCCACAAGGAGCGGCACAAGCACCATCACCACCGCGGCGCCGATGGTGACCCCAGCTCGTGCGTTCCGGGCGATCTCAAGAACAAGGACAAGCAGGAGAACGGCGAGCGCACTGGAGGGGCGCCTTTGATGAAGGCCCCCAAGAGAGGTGAGAGCGGGCGGACTGCCCGGGCTGGGGCGCTGGGTCCTTCGGTTCCGATATCCCGCCCCTTTAGGACTGAAAGACGCCAAACCCCTGCTTCCCTTGTGCTGCGCTGCTCCCCCGAGCCCGCTGGGGTGGACTCCGGACCTCAGGCCGTGCACACAGTTTGACCTACTTGAGGCTTCGCGCTCCGAGGCCGAGCTGTCAGTTAGCAGCCCCCTTCCTACTCCCGGGAGCCTCGCAACGTTTGTTTTCAAATTCCTCGGGGTTTCCGCGCCGCGCGGTTCTTGGCGTCGGATTAATAGGTGGGGAACTGAAAACTGCCTTTCTGAAGTAGAAGCTTGTGGCCAAAACCCCCTCTCCCCGTTTTCCTTCCTGAAAATCTTTAGCTTCTACTAGCTCCTGCTTCAGAATATTCTCGGGTCTGGTTCGGCACTTATTTAACGAGTTTGATTTCTTCACTGAGGTTATACAACTCTGTAAGTTGTATAGTTGCTTTAGCTTCTGCAGGGTTAAAAAATAAACGCGGTTTACCTTTTTTTAAATTTAGAGATAAAAATTTTTTGAATTTTTTAATTGGCTATTTTAGGTTTTAGGGATGGGGAGAAAGTTTTCTCTCCCTTTTGATCCTAGGAAATAGGACCAGCAGAGCCTCTGAAAAGAAGAAAGTGTGCAGTACATAAAGGGACAAGAATTCCAGTTGCATTTAGTTTGTCTAGCACAATTTGAGAACCTGTGTAATTCCAATAACACTTAAGAATATTTAACCCGGAAAATGTAGGGCCATTTAAATAAGTGTGTATTCTATAGAAATTAGGTAGGTCAAGATTGATGTCTTCCTTTTTATAATTACCTCTAGCATTTGTTTATGTTCTTTGTGGAAGAAATGAGATGTACTTTTGATTATGCCATTTGTACTTTGTTTATGACTTTATATAATTTGTTGTATCTCCTCAAGAAATATTAATGATACTGTTATGTGTCTTCCTACTGAGCCAGTTTGCTTACTAGATGTTAATGAACTAGTTTTTCAATCTAAACTTTTGGAAGTCTTGCATTCTTTCCACATATTTAGTTAACCTAGGGCTAACCAATTTTTTGTGTGCCACTTCCAATATTGTGGTTAGGTACGAACGATTGTTCACTAAGGATTTGTTGACTAGAATCAAGTCTTCATTTGGTGGTATCCAAATCTCATCTTCACAAATATAATTTGTGGCAAGCTGACAGGAATGCCAGTTTCTACCACCAATATGTAATTATATTTTTAAAAAATTTATTAGAGCTTTATGATTCTACATAGTAGTTGGGTTCATCCCCGCAAACCAGTATATATATGTAAATCAAGTTTAGTTTATAATCCTCTCACCCTTTCCCTCCCATCCTTCTCCCCTGCTGTGCGCTTTCCTGTACTCTACTAGAATTCCTTTAGCTCATCTGTTAATTTTATTCTATTGGTTCTTTGATTTTATCTTTCCCTCCCGCTTTCCATTATTTTACTCTAGCTTCTGCATATGAGGGAAAACATTTCAACCTTTGAATTTCTGAGTTTGACTAATTTCACTTAGCATGATACCCTCCCATTTTCATCCATTTACCAGCAAATGCCATAGTTTCATTCTTTTTAATAGCTGAGTAGAACTCCATTGTGTGTGTGTGTGTGTATATATATATATATACCACAATTCTTAATCCATTCATCTAGTGTTGGGCATCTGGCTTAATTCCATAAGTTAGCTATTATGAATTGTGCTGCAGTAAGCATGTGGTTGTGTCACTGCAGTATGCTGATTTTAGATCTTTTGGAAAACTACCCAGGAGTTGGGATAGCAGGGTCATTTGGTGGTTCCATCCCTAGTTTTTTTTTTTTAGGAATCTCCATACTACTTTCCAGAGTGGTTGTACTAGTCTGTAGTCCCACCAGCAATGTACAAGTGTACAAGTGTTTCTTTCTCCCCACAACCTTGTCAGCATTGCAATGATCTTTTACTTTTTCCTTTATTCCCCACCTTTTTGTGTTTGTACATGTATTATTCTATACAGAGCTAGAGGGAATCTTAGCATTTATTTGTTCTAAATTTGTGTTGTAGAAGAGGAACCAA
Organism: Aplodontia rufa; assembly: GCA_004027875.1. Taxonomy (NCBI): domain Eukaryota; kingdom Metazoa; phylum Chordata; class Mammalia; order Rodentia; family Aplodontiidae; genus Aplodontia; species Aplodontia rufa. The sequence continues at coordinate 19,498 of PVKS010018311.1, forward strand.
GGCTCAAAATAGTGAAGAGACTCATCTAATTAAGTCACAGTTAGTTAGTACTAAGTACAAAAATTAAAAAAAAATTTTAAATCAATCATTTGCTTAATTGGTCGTAGAACCCATACTTATGAATCCTAGTTCAAGCCTCATTGCCAAGCTGCATGATTTTCCTTTCTCTTATTATTCCCCCCCACTCCTTTTGCTTATCTTTTCCCTGAGCCTTGACATTATAATGGTAGTACCTAACTTTAAAACAAGGATCTCTGACCTATGCACCTTTTATGGGGGAATGGTGTCAGTGATGTTTGTAATAATTCAAAATGTGCTTCTCTGAAAATTGCACATACCCCATGCTCTTTAAAAAAGCAAACAAAACCAAGTCTCTAATCCAGTACTAATGAATAGAACTTTCTTTTATGATGGAAATGTTCTGTATCTGTGCTGTCCAATATGGTGATCATATGCAGCTCTTGAGCAGACTTGAAATATGACTAGTGTGAGAAACTGAATTTTTAAATTTTATTTAATTCTAATTTTATAATACGTATGACTGGTGGCTACAACATTGGACAGTATAGCTCTCAACATTGTACTTTGCCAATATGTAGGAAGAGAGATGAGTTAAGATTAGGTTATTTAACATTTTAACTTTTGACTGAGTGGGAAAAACTGTACTGTAATATTCTAGATAACTGGCATAGACTGGTTTTTTTTCTTTTTCAAGAGAGAGGGACAGAGAGAGAGAAAGAAACAATTTTTATTTAGTTCTTCATGTGGCCTTCATTGCTCTGAGACTTTGTTGTGTACCTGGTGCTGGGGTTCGAACTCTCAGACTTGCGCATGCCAGGCAAGCGCCGTAACCATTGAGCCAGCGCTCCAGCCCCTATTGTTTTTTTTGTTTTTTGTTTTTTGTTTTTTAAAGAGAGAGAAGGAGCGAGAAGAGAGAATTTTATTTAGCTTTTCATCTGACCATTATTCTTCCAACACTTATTTGTGTGTGTGGTGCCAGGGCTTGAACCCTGGCAAATGCTCCAACTGCTGACTTACCATGCCAGCCCCCATACACTGGTGTTTTAAAAGTTCTGAAAACTGTACTTGAACTGAGGGAGAAAACAAAATAGTTTAATGTCATTTAGTTCAGGCTTTTGCACATGATTTGGTACTTTTTTCCCCCTCTCTGATTATGTTTATTTTTGTTAACCTTGTTTGCAGGAAAGCATGCTTCTAGAGTTAATGTGAATTTAAATTGTGGCTTTTACCACTTACCATGTGAGCAGATTACTTTACGCTCTTTTCAACCTCAGTTTTCCCATCTGTAAAATGGGGTTATGGTAATTTCATTTTATAAGATTGTTTTGTGGATTAAATGGGGCAGTATAGAGAAAATACTTAATCCTGCTTGGCTCATGGTAGTAGGCACTTATTTAATTAAAATTGATTTTTTTTTTTTTTGCTTAGTCTTTGAAGTAACTAAGATTAATAAGGAGAGTGGATAGGTTCTTGTTACTTACAGAGCTATGTGTTCATTTCGCTATCACCAGAGTTTTTAAACTATTTAAACTTTTTACTTTGAGATAATTATAGATTCACAGAAAATTGCAAAAATAGTACAGAGAGGTCCTTATTCTTCACCAGTTTCCCAAATGGTTACATCTTACATAATAATTGTATAATACCAACACCAGGAAATTGACATTGGTACAACATGCAGTGCTGTGCAATTTTATCATATGTAGATTAGTGAAACCACCACTGCAGTCACGATACAAAACTATTCTATCTTCAGAAAGGTCCCCTCCTGCTATTTCTGTATAGCTTTAGGCACTCTCTCTGTCTCCCCTCCTTAACCCTTGACAACCATTAGTCTGTTCTCCATCCTTATAGTTTGTTATTGAGAATATTATATAGATGGACTCACACAGTATTATAATCTTCTGAGATTGACTTTTTTCATTCAGCATGATGTTGTGAGATCTGTCCACGTGGTATGTGTATCACTAATGCTTTAGTTTTCGTTGCTGAACAGTATTCCACAGTTTGTGTACCATGTTTCACTTATTGAACCATTTGCCCATGGAAGAACATTTTGGTTGTTTCTAGTTTTTGGCTATTATGAATAAAAGTTCTAGGAACAATTATGTTCAAATTCTTGTGTGGAAGTAAATATTCATTTCTCTGGAAAATGCAGTTGCTAAAGTCATAGTGTTAAGTTTAAGTTTTTTTTTTTAATCATATTACCATACTATTCTCTAGAGTGAACCCTTTTACATGTCCACTAACAATCTATGAGAGATCAGGTTTCTCCACTTTCTTAACAATATCCAATTTTCTCTTTCTCTCTCTTTCTCTCACTATCTCTCTTAAAAAAAAAAAGAGAGAGAGAGAGACTCTTAGTTGTATATGTGGTGCTAGGGTTTGAACACAGGTCCTTGCACATGCCAAGCAAGTGCTCTAACCCCTTTCTAAAAGTTTTATAATTTTATTTTATTTTTTTAGAGAGAGAGTGTGTTAATTTTTTTTTATCTTGTTTTTCCTTTATTTATGGATATAGTGCTGGGATCGAACCTGGGACCTCACACATGCCAGGCAAGCACTCTACCACTGAGCTACCTCTCCAGTCCAAAATTTTATACTTTCAACTTTACATGTAAACTGTGATCCATTTGAGTTAGTTTTGTGCAGGTGTAAGGTTTAGGTTGTAGTTCTCTCTCTACCATCAATGTCCAATTGTTTGGGTATCTTTTGTTGAAAATATTATTATTCTTCCATTAAATTGCTTTTTCACCCTTATAAAAACAGTGTCCAGAAATAAAGTTTTATTCAAACATGCTCTATTCATTTATACATATTCTCTATGGCAGTTTTTGCACTATAGTAGTAAAGTAGAGTAGTTGACAAAGAGACCTTGTGACCTGCAAAGACTACTATCTGGTTCTTTACAGAGAAAGTTTGCCAACCCCTCAACTTAGCTAAGAGACATGTTCCTGAATATTAGCCCAACAGCACTCAGTCCATGTTCATATGTGCTAATTATAAATCATTAAGATCTCAGACGTTGGGAGTTGCTTATAAACAGTTGAAATAAAAATTCAATTTGTAAATGCTATGGTAAACTTTTTTCACCTGTAAAACAGGAAGTAAAGTGAGTTTTAAAGAGGTGAAATGACATGCTTGAAATTTTTAGTTAATGGTAGAACTAAAAACTGAACTCAGTTTTTATGACTCGGTACAGTTGGCTTTTCATTTTCTGCTGTACACATTGGGATTGATAAGTAAACAAAGAGATATTAAAGTGTCTTTATTTTTTGTAAGCAATAGGTTCAAATCTGACTACATTGACAGTTACCTATGTTCTTTGAAATGTTATTTTCTCTTCCTCTTAATGCTCATAAAAGCATAGAACAGACAAAAGAAGTAAAGCTTTTAAGTATTCTTTTTTAGTACATTTAGGATTTTAATATTTTAGTATATATTTGGAAAGGAAAGAAAGGAGAGATGATCTCCTAGCTCTGTATTCTAGTGTCATTAAATGACAGGATTACTCTTACAAAGCACTCCCGTCAGTCTTCCTCTCTCGTATTTTTTACCTTTGACCAACTGCCTGCTACCACAAGGATAGTGTTCCTAAGCCAGAAGTAAATGGAATCTTTTTGCAGTGTCAAAAAGACATTGGCAGGACTTTTGAATTTGGAAACAGTTGATTGTTTTTGGTCATAGGGATGGAGAATTATTTGGATTATAAGCACATAATCTCATTTATCAGATAACAGATAATACTTACCAGTATCATTAGAGACTGATATTTTTACCTGTCTACCCAGAGAGGCAAAAATACCTTTAAGTCATGAAAACACAGTTATAACATAAGTAATGCCATCTTTGTGATCGTGCAGTATTATAATGGGCATTAAGTAAAATATTTGAATAAAGTAATACTGTGTTATTAGAGGTTCTTCTAATCTACCTCAAGTTCATTAATTGTACTTGATGATTTAGTTAACACCAGTGGGAGTGTTGTAAGGAGTGGTGGAAAGAGGAGACAGAAGAGAGTATAGCTTGTAGTGTATTGGAAGAGTGTGAATTTCGGATTTAGGTGAGAGTTTGAATCTTGATCGTCACCTACTAGCTTTATGACCTAATATGTTGTATGTCTTGTTTCAGACTATTTCCTTTCCTGAACAAGGATTTCTGTATTTCACTGTTTTTTTTTTTAAGGATTAAAATAAGATAACATACATGGTCCCTAGCAGACACTTGGTGAATGATAGTTTTTGACCTACCCTCTTTCAGAGATATTTTCTTCTTCCATTTTATGGTTTCTTTTGTGGCATGTCATATTGTACTATAGGCCAGTAATTTCTAACTTAGTTTCCAGAGTCATTGATAATTATTCCAAGGAAGGTTATGTAATACTTATATTATGATTATTTATAAGATGATAAGGACTTGTTTCTCAGATATTATGATGAGGACCTTATATTATTTCTTTTAACCCTCACAATAACTCTGAGATAGACACTAGTATTAATAACATTTTACGATGAGAAAATTGAGGTTTAAAGAAATATTTGAGCTTGCTTAGTAAACACTAGAGCTGAGACATTAACCTGAGTCTAATTATAAAGCACCTGCTCTTATCTTAAATAGCATACTCTAGATAGAGCACACTGCCTCCAGAATTCATCTGTTTTGGGGAAAAAATAATAGCTAACACATATTGAGTATTTGTTATGTTCTAGGACAATACCAACTACTTTACATGCATTTTTATATTTACTTTGCACATGAATTTTTATGAGAAAATGTTGTTTCCTGTCCATTTTACCAATAAGAAGCAAAGTACAAAGATATTAACTTGCAAAAAGGTTATGTCTTCTCATTCATTGTTGGTGGAAATGCAAAATGATACAGCTACTTTGGAGGATAGTTTGGGAATTTCTTACAAAAGTGAACATGCTCTTACTACCTGATCCAGCAGACATACTCCTTGATATTTACCAAAAGGAGTTAACGTATGTCTATAGAATAAGTGGAAATTGATAGCAGCTTCATTCATAATTGTTAAAACTTTGAAGCAATCAAGATGTCCTTTGGTAGATGAATGGATACATAAGCAGTGGAACATACAGACCGGGGAACATCAGAACAAATGAATTATCCTTAGCCTTAAATACATAGTACGAAGTGAAAGAAGCTAGTCTGGGGCTGGAGTGGTGGGTTAGTGGTTACGGCACTTGCCTGGCATACACGAGAACCTGGATTCAAACCCCAGAACCACATACATAACTCAGTGTCAGAGAAACAGAAACCAGCTGAAAAAATGAATAAAATTGATTCTCTCTCCCTCTCTCTCTCTGTTTCCCTAACTCTCTTTAAAAAAAAAAACAACTGGTCTTAAAAGGTAACATACTGTATGATTCCAGTTCAGTTACATCTGGAAAAGGCAAAATTACAGAGACCATAAAAGGCCAGGAGTCATGAATAGGCAGATCACAGGATTTTTAGGGCAGTGAAACTACTTTGTATGATACTGTAATGGTGGATCCCTGTCATTATACTTTTGTCCAAAACCAGAGTATGTATAACACCAAGAGTGAACTCTAATGTTAACTGTGGACTCTGGGTGATATAAAGATATGTCATTGTATGTTTGTTAATTGTAACAAGGGTACCACTCTGGTGGGGAGTGTTGATAGTTGGGAAGGCTACACATGTATAGGAATGTGGATGTATGGGAAATCTCGGTATCTTATATTCAGTTTTGCTATAAACCTTAGATTGCTCTGAAAGCTTGAAGTCTTAAAATGAAAGGGGAAAAAAGAAAAGGTTATACTGCTAAAGAAGTAGGAGAACAGCATTTCAATTCAGCTCCTGAACATCAGAATGGGGCGGGAGGGAGGGTAAAGCGATGTAAAAATACAGTGATTCACAAAAATTTGGTCTTCAAAATGAGCGATTTTACGTATTCTCACTAGGTTTTTATATAGAACTGGAAGAACTCTCAAGAAGACCAAAAATAATGTATTTTCAGAAAATAACTAGTTCTTTTCTTTATTATAATTAATAATGTGTAAACAATTCCACTTGTCTTGCTTTGGCTTATCCACCATCAGTTTTAGGAATTGAAGGTACATTTTCTAATATATATTTCAAATGTATGAATGGTGTTATAAGTTTAAGTTTTGTAATATTGGAAAGCTAATTTTTTGCATTAATGAAAAACTTTCAATAGTGTGATTAAATAATGCTATTTAATAATTGATAACATTAGCATATGTGAAGGTATTACTGATAGTGTCATGTATTAATTCTAGGTACAGTTATGACATTTTTAAAGACAGCCAGCAAGTTTTTTCTTAAACTATTGTTTGTATCTTCCTCTGTAAAATCACATACTTCTTTTTATGTTGATTCTTAGTTTGATATGTGAAAGCTTTCCTTAATATAGGTGTGGCTTAGCTTTTCTGTAAAGAACTAATGTGTCAGGGCTGGGGATATAGTTCAGTGGTAGAGTACTTGCCTAATATGTGCAAGGCTCTGGGTTTGATCCCCAGCACTGCAAAACAACAATAACAAAATAGGTGCAAAATCTGACTTCCTTAATACCTTCCCTATTAGAAAATTAAAACACTTCACCAGAAATGGAAAGATTGTGAAGCCTTTAAGTCATTGACTTTTAGGGCTAGAGCGGTGGCTCACCGGTTGGAGTGCTTGCTTGGCATGCATGAGGACCTGGGTTCGAACTCCAGCATCACATACAAAACTAAGTGTCAGAGCAATGAAATCCAGATGAAAAACTAAATAAAATTGATTTTCTTTCTCTCTCACTCTTCCTCTCTTTAATAAGAAAAAAATGACATTGACCTTTAACTGTTTTTTAATTCAAGGCAAGGTAGTTGTTATCTTTCTCAAAGCAACAATGGCCAGCTTTCTACAATAACTTTCACCAACTGTGCACACTTATACTGTTCACAGTGAATTGCCTCCACAATAACTTGAGAATAAATTGTGTTTGTTTATGGAAATTCATTAGCAAGTATGGGATAAGTAGTCTTAAATTTCTCCATAAAAAAGGGCAAATTTTCTTTATTAGCCTTAGACAAGAGGAAACATCTGAAAAACAGGATTTGTGGGAAGGTAGATTAAAATTTATTTCTTATTTAAACTTTTTTATGCTAGTTAGTATATGAGATTATGGTCAGTTTAAGGCCCTTTTCATTTTCTTATACAGTCTTCTTTCTGGTGGGTCATGTTGGACTAATTGAATGGTTTTCTTATACTTAAATTTTGGAATAAAACTCAGAGATTTAGCCATGTTAGAAATACCGCTGGTTTAGATGATAGTAATATAGAAAATGTGTTACAGTGAAGACTGTTGCTTCTTGGTGTTAATTTCAGTAGCAGATCTAGATCGCAATTCATCTTCTGTATACCAAATACTTCTGAATCTTAAAACAATACTATCTATTTAGAGATATTCCCCCCCCATGGAATTGCTAAAACTTTTACTAGAGGATAATTGGATGATTCTTTTTACATTGGTCTAAACTTTATATTTAATGGAGTTTATTTGATTGGGAGAATTGCCTGAATTACTGATTTGATATTCGGGAAAGTATTTAGATTAATTTTATTTGGTCAGGAATATAAATAACTTGCTGAGTATTTTAAACTAATTATCAAAGATTTATTTTTATATAGAATAAAAGACTATTTTCTTTTAGAAAGTTGAACAATCTGATTACATGTGTATGATCTCAGTTTAATCATAAATGATGTTTCTAAATGAGTTTTTTTTTTTTTTTTCGGCATTGGGGATCAAACTCAGGGCCTTGTGAATGTTAGGCAAGGAACTCTACCACTGGGCTATACTTCTTCCTCTTCCTGTAGGGTTTTTTTGGTGGTTGTTCTTTTTTTTTTTTTTAAGAGAGAGGGACAGTGAGAGAGACAGAGAAAGGGAGAAACAACTTTATTTAGTTTTTCACATGGCCTTAGTTGCTCCAACACTCAGTTGTGTACGTGGTGCTGGGGTTTAAACCCGGGTCCTCGTGCTTGCCAGGCAAGCGCCGAAACCGCTGAGCCACCGCTCCAGCCCTTGGTGGTTGTTCTTAAAAGCAAATATTAGACATAGCAAAAGTTAATTGGTATCTATAAAATTAGACCAAGCTTGAAGATTGGTTAAGACTACACCTACATTTCTTGGTAGGTGTATTTTCCAACTAGTAAATCAAACATTTTCTATCTTGGATATGTCAAGCCATGATAATCCTTTAGAAATTAAAATTAAGTTTTCAATTTATGAAGTAATGTGCTTATTATAGAAAATTAGAAAACAGATAAGCAGCTGGACACTTATAATCCTACCACCTGTATGTACCCTGCTGTTAATACCTTAGGATATACTCCCCCAGATATTTTTCTGTGTTGTGTATATATATAAAATACATATAGATCAAGATGACTTATTCCTTTCTTCAGGTCCTGTGCTTCTCTCTGGAATATTCACTCCTAAATCTTTATTTATTTATTTATTTTTTAAAAGAAAGAGGCACAGTGAGAGAGTCGGAGAGAAAGACAGAAGCGATTTTTATTTAGTTTTTCATGTGACTTTCATTGCACCAAGGCTTTGTCGTGTACTGGGGTTTGAACCTGTGTACTCACACATGCCAGGCAAGCGCTGTAACCGAAGAGCCACTGCTCCAGCCCCCTCCTAAATCTTTATATATGCCTGGTTTATCTTGTTATTTAGGACTCAGTCAAACCGTCCCCTCCAAAAAAGGCTTCCCCAATGTCTAGAACAGCCTAATTATTTCTTATCACTATCTGGTACTTTGTTTTTCTTGTCCAACTAGATTGTAACTTTTTTTTTTTTAAAGGGACAGTGAGAGAGAATCAATTTTATTTAGTTTTCCATGTGGTTTTCGATGCTCCTACACTTTATTGTGTATGTGGTGTTGGAGCTTGAACCCGTGTCCTTGCAGATGCAAAGCAAGTGCCGTAAATACTGAGCTACTGCTCCAGCACCTGCAGATTGTAGCATTTAAGAGAGTAGAGGTTGTGTTTGTCTTTGCTATCATATCCTTCCTTAGTGCCTAGAAGTATACCTGGCAAACGGTAGGTACTTAATGTCAAATGAATGAATTAATGTCTAATATAAAAATGGGATCAGAATATACCTGTATCTAGTACTTTGGAAGGACAGGTAAGATATATATCAGTGAACTTAGATTGCTTACAGTCTAGAGGAAAGGTGAAAAATACTTAATAACAAGGAGTGTGATAAGTGCTGTGATAGAGGTGCAGTGCTGAGGGAGCAGGGAACAGGAATAACTATTGCTATACACACTCTTAGGTAGGGAGGCGTTATTAGAGTAGGCTTTCTAGAAGAGTAACATTGTAAGCATTTTTAACCTTATAATTTGTATGTCAGTTCTTTTAATCTATAGTATGTAATGATTGGGTAATATTTTGTAATGTACAACTAACTACCAGAGTTTACTCAGTCCCTTGTTATTAAGCATTTAGGTTAGGGTTTTGTTGTTTTAAATAATACATTTATAATTCTTCAGTTATTAAGTAGCTTTGATTTGGAAGTGATATTTCTAGATTTGAGGTTTATAAATATTTTCAGTGCTTTTTTGATACATATCACTAAGTTGCCCCCCATTGAAGGTAGTATTAGTTTATACTTCTAACAATACTTGAGAATGAACCCCGCTTTCAAGAAACATACCCCCCTCCCTGAAAAAAAAACCTGTCATACCAAAAGTCCATGAATTTCATAGGCAAGAGTTTGTTTTATGGCTTAATAATGTTTTTTGATTTGCTTATATATGCGTCAATAATTTATAGACTGACAGCAAATAAGAAATACGACAAGTTTCAATTTAGATTTTTGCAAAGGTTACTGAACAGCATGTCAGATTTGAAATTGCTTGGATATTTCCTTTAGTTTTGATTGTAAGTCATATTAAATTATATGTTACTCTTGCCATTATCTGCTTTTTTTTTGGTGGTGTAGCGTATTGAATCCAGGTAGGTACTTGTGCTTGCTAAGCATGTGCTCTACCACTGAATCACACCTCCAGCCCCTAATTATCTCCTTTTTAACATAATCTTTAACCCAGAATATTATTGTATTTTAAATCTCAGTTTCATTTGTTTTCTGAAGATGTAAGTTGTAATAGCAAATACTGAGAAATAGAGAGGAGGCTATTTTAATTTGAGATCTAGTACCTTAAGACGCTTGTGTGTTGACATTAGTCCTAGCAACTAACTTCTTTTTAATTATTATGGCCAGAAACACCAGATGAAAATGGTAAAACCCAGAGAGCTGATGATTTTGTCTTGAAGAAAATAAAGAAGAAAAAGAAAAAGAAACACCGAGAAGACATGCGAGGAAGACGCCTTAAAATGTACAATAAGGAAGTACAAACCGTCTGTGCTGGCCTGACCCGCATCAGTAAGGAAATTCTCACCCAAGGACAAATAAATAGCACTTCAGGAGTTAATAAGGAGTCCTTCAGGTATCTGAAAGATGAACAGCTGTGCCGATTAAATTTGGGCATGCAAGAATATCGGGTACCCCAGGGAGTACAGACACCTTTTATGACTCACCAGGAACATTCTATTCGTAGAAATTTCTTAAAAACAGGTACTAAATTTAGCAACTTTATTCATGAGGAACACCAGTCCAATGGTGGTGCTCTTGTCCTTCATGCTTACATGGATGAACTCTCATTTTTGTCTCCAATGGAGATGGAGAGATTTTCTGAGGAGTTTCTTGCTTTGACATTCAGTGAAAATGAGAAAAATGCTGCTTACTATGCTTTAGCAATAGTGCATGGAGCGGCTGCATATCTCCCAGACTTCTTGGATTACTTTGCTTTTAATTTCCCCAACACTCCAGTGAAAATGGAAATTCTGGGCAAGAAAGATATTGAAACAACAACCATTTCAAATTTTCACACTCAGGTAAGGTAAAATTATTAAATTGTATAGTAAATATAGTTTCTCAACAGTGTTATCTTCATTGTGTTGCGTAGCACACATCAGCACATTTGATAAAAATATGCAGTGATGATGGTACTTCAAATTGTTCCTCTAATTGTAAAGTCTTAATTGCTGAGATCTTTTACTTTCTCAAAGAAATGCTTTATACATATTACACTTCAGTACAAGACTTTATTGAAAACCAACTTGAAAACTAATTCAGTCTTTCACAAATCAGGTAATGTTAGCATGGAGGATATGATTTTGATTTGGAAACCTTGAGTAACTTTAGTTAAGACTATTTATTGGCCAGGTTTTAGCTGGTTTTGTTTCTCTTCTTTCAGTAACTTGTTGGCAGTCTATCCCAGAAATATACCCGGTTTATGTGACTTGGGAGTGTCACTAGGAAGACCGCCATAGTCTCTGCTCCTTCTGCCTATGCACTATAGTAGGTGAAGACATTTTCTGAAGCCTTGCTTAGGCAGCTAGGCTTAAGTCAGCAGGGAAACATTGCCGTCCTAACCAATTTTTAACCAAACATTTTTTCAATGAAACTATTTTAGGGCATTAAGAAGTTAATAATATATCCTAGTTTTTTTTTTTTCTTCTTGCTTGCTTTCCTCATAGGATTACAAATATGAATGGTCAGCTATAAGTTTTATACTGTTTATACTGTAAATTCAAGTTTAGTGGAGCCTGTTTCACTTTTTAGAGATTCATGATTATATAGCCTGTTTTTTTCAGGTTATCTAGTAATTTGCTGCCATTCTTTTCCCTTAAGAATTTATTCTTTTTTTTTCTTTTTGGTAAATAAATTTGTATAATAAGACTCTCAGCTGCTTCATTATAGTGGTTTCAAGCCACTTAAATTTATCTGAACCCTCCTCTAACATGAATCTTTTTAGTAAGTCTCATCATCCTTGCCTCCAGTGAGGGGAGTATCCAGTTTAGATTTCTGAGCCTCAGAATTTCTCTAATTGAAGTTCTCTCTGCAGTAGAGAGAGCAGGAGCAGCCAATCTGGAGAGGTCGCAAGATGGGGCTGCCCAAGATGTTGGAACACGATGTGCAATAAAGGGCTTCGTCTTGGATTTTGGCCTTGTTACCACAATCAGGTACCGAAGTGCTGACTTTTGTAGTAGATTTTCTTTTTCTTTTTTCTTTTTCTTTTTTTTTTTTTTTAAAGAAATTTTTCCCTTCAAAGGTTAAGGAATCCTATTTTTATAAGTATTGCAGAAGAGACTAAAAACAATTCTATTCTAGTCCATAATCCACTAAGTCCCTAGTTAACACGGAAAGATATTGCTGAGAGCAGAGTTCACATGCTCTATCCCTTTTTTAGTTTAGAGAACTGCAGCAAATTTTCTGATTGATATACCAGCAAGCATATGTAAGAAATAAGCCTGAAATTTGGGGGGAAAATGTTCTGGTTTTGTAAGAGTGACTATTTAAACTTTCATATTATCCTATATTTGATGAAGTTTGTGCGTCAGCAGACTACCCAGTCTAAATAATTACTAAAAGAAGACATCTCAAAATATTATTCCCTGCTGATTTTTGTCCTCCAATTTTTTTTAAATGGAGCTGAAATTTAAATGACTGTACCAACAACTTACCTTGAGATTTACTTTTGAGTTTTATAAAATAACCACTTTAAAAATAGCATCACATTATTAAATTAGATATTAAACACTTCTGCCACACAAGAATATTGAGGACTGTTGAATGGTCTTATGCTCTGGTGGTCCTGGAACTTAATTTATGAATTTTCAACCATTAGAAGAATGAGGTGGATTTAGAGGTTGAATTAGCCCATGGAGCTTTAAATTTGCACCTGTAAAATCTTTGATAGATGTTGGGATAGAAGCTAACACAGTAGTTCAAATTTGTTTAGTAGAATGCTTTCACATTCATGTCTGAATGTTTGAAACAACCAGAGGGTAGGTAAGCAACTTTTTAACTTTGTTGTCCATTGACGAAGCAGGCTTTGTATATGTTTGATGTTATCCAAGGTCGTATAGCTAGTAAGTAGGAGAATCTGAACAATATTCATACTATTTTACCATATTCTCTTCTTCAGCCATGGAAGAAGCAATTAGTGTTTATGTATCTAACAGAGTGGTTGATGAAACGAAAGTATATTAGTTTAAAACAAAGTCCAAACAGGCTTTGTTTTAGTATTTTTAACAAATACATTTTTTTTTTTGAGAGAAAGAGAATCAATTTTTTTATTTTTTTATCTGGTTTTAATTTTTCTGATACTTAGTTGTGTATGTGGTGCTGGGGTTTGAATGTGGGTCCTTGCCCATGCAAGGCAAGCACTCTGCTGCTGCTCAGCCACAGCTCCAGCCCAAACAAATATCTTTTGACTTGGGGGAATTAAGTAAATTCCTAGGCTATTTTGGAATTCTGTTTTATGAAGTCTTATAAAGTTCAGTTAACTTACAAATAAGGTCAGGTAAATCTTTTAATTACCTTAGAAATTTAGCTATTAGAAGTTGCTTGTAGTTCAAATATGTAGCTGTAATAATTATTTATGACTATATTTCAAAACAGTTTATTCAGCATTTATTGAAAACCTACCATGTACTGGGCACACAGTTCTTAAAAGGACTAGTTGATAAATTCAGTTTTGTGGGGGAGATGAATAAACTAGCTATTATAATACAATTTAAGTGGTAGGTAGAGGCTTGAGTAAGAAAAATCCTTTCGTGAAGGGGGAGCACAGTTTGTGGTGTTATCTAAATCAGACTTGAGGTGATTAGAAAAGACATTTTAAGGCATGTGATGCTTGAGAGAATCTTGAAAGCAGATTAATACTTAGTTTCATAAAGATATTTTTAATCAGATGGAATAATAAGCTAATGCAGATATACAGAGGATATTTGAGAATGTGCCATGTTCAGGGTGCTATAAATACTTGATAGGGTAAGAGGATAGGGGTGGTTGGAGTTGGTGGGATAGAATGAATGAAGTGAAGGGGCTGGAGTGGTTGCTCAGCGGTTTTGGTGCATGCTTCGCATGCGCAAAGACATGGATTCGTACCCCAGCACCACATACACAGCGGAGTGTCTGAGCAACGAAGGCCACATGAAAACCTAAATAAAAATTGATTCTTTCTTTCTCTCTCCCTTTTACTGTCCTTCTCTCTTTAAAAAAAGAAAAAAGAATGAATGAAAATCAAGAGTGGCAGGGATAATCAACAGTGTGAAGAGCCTTATATAATATGCTAAAATATACCTTTTCCTAAAGGTAATGGGAGACTTAATTGGTGAATTTTAATAGGGGAATGCTATTAATTTATGTTTGCAAAGATTACATGGAAATGTAGAGGATGAGATGGGGGCGGGAATGTGGTTGGAAGCAAGAATACTGGTTAGGTTACTATAGTAACTAGGTCAGGAATGATCCATCCCCAAAGTGGTATTGACACTAGAGAGAAAATAATGATTTTGGAATTATAAGATAGAGATTAAGAGGAAGAGTCTAAAGATGTGGTAATGGACAAAGGGAGGATGTTGGTGCTGCACAAAGTTAATGTAGGGTTGAGAAAGCTTGGGAGACATGTTGGAGATGGAGAAGTTGGATCAGTTACCATGTAGGTAATCAGGGATAGCATTAGAATGGAAAGGAAATCAAGCTAAAGATCGAATCCTGTGAGGTACCTGCATGTAAGTATAGGAACATGGGAAGAAACCAAAAAGAAAGGTAGAAGGAAGACTGGGATACAAGTTTCCTAGATTTTTTTTTTATTTTTATTTTTTTAAGAGAGGGGAGGTAAGAAAGAGAGAATGAAAGAATGAATCAGTTTTATTTAATTTTTCCTGTGGCCTTCGTTGCTCAGATGCTCATTGTGTATATGGTGCTGGGGTTTGAACTCACATATTCGCACGTGCCAGGCAAGTGCCGTAACTGCTGAGCCACTGCTCCAGCCCTAAATTTTAAGAATGACAGAGTGATAAAAATAGTACATATAAAAAAAAAATAGTACATATCATATGAGGGATCAAGAAAGATATAACGATGGAAAAGTGCTAGGTTGATGTATTAGTAATTTAATTGGAAACATTATCAAGACCAGTTCTTTGCAAACCCCGGACATAGCAGTGTTATCAATTATGCGTTTTCTTTAGAACTTAGCTACTCAAAGTGTGCTTGAGGTATGAATTTGGCACCTCGTGGGTGCTTGCTAGAAATGCACTCTCACTTTTACTCAGATCTTCTTAGTCATAATTTGCATTTTAAAAGATCCCCAGATGATTCATATGCATATTAAAGTTTGAGAGGCACTACTTTGGAATTCATCTCCTCTAACTGAGGAAGTAAAATGTAGGTTTGTTTTGTGCAAGAAAAGTGATAGCTTATGTTACTTTTATATTTTTAAATTATTGTAATGGCTAAAGCTAGGATCCACTTACAGGTTTTCTTTTTTTGGTAATATTTTATAATATTCAAATGTTCTAATACCAAAGGAGATAATTTCATGGAATCACTTAACACTATGCTGATACTTGTTTGTTTACTGAAATTGCAGCAGTTTTATGAAGTTTGAAGTGTCAGCTAACTTGGTAAATTTGAGTTTCTAAACTAAAGGACTATATATATATATATATATATATATTTTTTTTTGTATTTAGGTCCAAGTTTTATTTTTATTTATTTATTTTAAAGAGAGGAGGACAGTGAGAGAGAGTGAGAATCAATTTTATTTAGTTTTTCATGTAGCTTTCATTGTTCTGACACTTTGTTATGTATATATGGTGCTGGGGTTTGAACCCACGTCCTTGTGCATGCCAGGCAAGCGCGGTAATTGCTGAGCCACTGCTCCAGCCCCTAGGTCTATCTAAGTTTTATTTATTTTATTTTTTTTAAGGAGAAAGGGACAGTGAGAGAGAGAAAGAATTGATTTTATTTAGTTTTTCATGTGGTTTTCATTGCTCTGACACTTCCTTGTGTACGTGGTGCTGGGGTTTGACCCTATGTCCTCCTGCATGCCAGGCAAGCACTGGAACTGCTGAGTCACTGCTCTAGCTCTTGGTCTAAGTTTTAAATAGTCATTGGCTAAGTATCAGTTTGGATCAAAAGTCCAAAGTGTTTATGGACTCTGGTTCATGTAATGGAGAAAAATTTGAGTTCACATTGAAATGCATTTTCCCTCCCCCCCAAAAAAATATATATGCATACATACATATACACACAGGCACTCACTTTAGGAATAAATGTAATTTATGATACTTTTGCTTAGGCATTGTATCTTGTAATTACAGTATTGGCTACTTGAAAACATTTTTAGCAGCTTTAAAATGAATTATTTTAACTTTGCAGTAAGTATGCAATCCTTGGCTTTCCCTCCTTATAAAAATTCTATGGCAGTAGATAAATTGATTAAAAATTCACATCTTTTAGGTATCTTTTAGACTAATAGGACTTTAGAAAAGCAAAAAGCCATTTTTTCAAGTATCATTTTATAAATGAAAAAAGAGTGGACCGGTGGCTCAGTGGTTACAGCACTTGCCTGGCATGCACAAGTATGTGAGTTCAAACCACAGTACCACATACACAATAATGTCTCGGAGCAACAAAAGCCACATGAAAAACTAAATAAGATTGATTCTGTCTTTCTCTCACTGTCCCTTTGTCTTTCAAAAAAAAAAAAAAGATGAAAAAGGTTATAATTTGGTTGGAAGCTTCCCCAGGATTAAATAATAACAGATCTTCAGAAAGGAATTTTTCATTTTTTTTGTCCCCCTCTTCTGTGAATGGTATGCCATCCTATAGGTTAGGATTTAGCGAATTTTAATTTGCATGTAATTCAACTGGTAATCTTGTTAACATGCAGATTTTGATTTTGGAGGTCAAGGGAGGGACTTTGAAATTTGCCAGCTCCCTGGTAATGCAGTTATTTTTGGTCTATGGACCAGCAAGGTTATAAGTTTTAAATTCTACACATGAATTGCAAATGAAAACAATAACAAATACTAAAAATATAGTGAAGTTAGCCAGGTGTGGTGGTGCACATCTGTAAATTTCGGCAATTCAGGAAGCTGAGGCAGGAGGATCAAAACAAGCCTGGGCAACTTATTGAGACACAGCCAAAGGTCTGAGGGTCTACTTCATTTGATGCACTCCTGTAACACTAGCTGTTGAGGAGGCTGAGGTAGAAGGATCTCATGTTTGAGGCCAATCTGGACAGCTTGGTGAGACTGTGTTTCAAAATAGAAAATAAAAAGGGATAGGGATACAATTTCATGTAGAGCACTGCTGGGTTCAATCCCAGTACTGTAAAAAATAAAATAAATATACAGTGAAGTTCAATGGGAATTGGTGTATATATCACCATCTGAGACTACCTTATAGGAACTAAGTAATTAAAGGGTGTATATGGAGAAAATCATGTTTATGTGTTGTGGGGGAGATGTGCATGTTTTAAATTATTTTTTTAAATTTCTCTATATAATATTGAGGATTCTCGCTGAAGAGCATGGTGTTTTAACTTTATGTAGCAGTAATTCCTATAAATGTTACTTTTATTACTCTATAAAATGGTATTGTTCTGTACAATTAGAGTATTCAACTTTAATGTCTATTGTTTCAGAGAAAACCAAAAAATGTTATTTCCCCACTGAGTATTAGGGCAAGGTCTTAAATGGGCTTTTTATATGCTCTCTGATCTTTGATTAAATAGTTAGCATTTTATATTGAATTGATAGTGCTAATAAAAAAACTAGTGGAATTTATAGTGAATTGATAGTACTAATAAAGAGTGGAACTAGATGTGTGGTATGTTTAGAAAATAATTGAACCCTTAAGTAACTGCACGTCAGTGCATTATATAAAAGAAGAAATAAATATTTTAAGTAGCTGGCTTTATAAAACAGCATTAATAAAAATGATAGTTTTAATTTTTTTTCTTTCATTTTAAAAACAGCTCATAACAAACTCAGTTGACCCACTCATGCTGTTTTTACTGAAAAAAAATTTTTTTAAGAGAAAGGGACAGAAGAATCAATTTTATGTAGTTTTCATGTGGTTTTTGTTGCTCTAACAATCCGTTGTATACATGGTGCTTGGGTTTGAACCCATGTACTTGCACATGGCAGGCTCAGGTAAGCCCTGTAACTGTAGGCAAGCACTGTAACCACTGAGCAATTGCTCCAGCCCCTTTACTGTATGTTTTAAAATGGGAATGCAATCAGCTTAAATAGGTTTCTTCCTGAAACACGAGTTCTGTGGAATAATGCAGCCCTACCTCCACTTTACCCCCATACTCTGGGTTTCCATTTCAACTTGGTGTTCTGAGTTCTAATTGTGTGTAACTATCCTTTGTAAGAAATGTATGTATAGGGGACAGAGTCAAGCTTCCTTAATTTTCAGAAGTTGATACCGGATAACTTTGTCAAGTTGAGTTTCTGATCTAAAGGAGTACATATGTGTTGACATAGAGCAATATGTATATTTAAAGGTAATTATTTAATATTTTATAGTTATTATAAATATATATGCATGCAAAGCTAACTACTATTTTCATATAGGTATATTTCCCTTTGATAGCACATTGTTCTTGCCTTTCCACTTTACTTTCTGATTTTACTAAAGGCTGAGTTTTCCCTGTTGTCATATGTCTTTAGCTTCCAAGGCCGTTTTAGTTTTTTGTGTTCTTTGGTCTCTACTTACCTCCTTCCAACATTTGTTTCTTCTTCCACTGTGCCATAATACATACACATTGTGAAGTTGTAGAACCCAACATGTTTTTCCAGGCCAGAGTTTCCCAAACTTGCCAGGTTCAAAGAACAATCTGGGGCTGCTAGTCTAAAATACATATCAAATCTGAGGTTTCTCCTGGACTTTCTGAGACATTATATCTTGAGCAAGTCCTGAGATAATTTACCCAAAGTGATTCTTATGATCAGGCAAGTTCAAGAAACACTGTTTTACACCACATATATCAACTACCATTACTCTAACTACTTTCATTTGATTTGTAGGTACTATCTCCTTAGAATTTCATTGCATCGTAAACTAAGAGAAGATCCTGCCTAATGTCTACATGTACAATTAAAAAAAAATTTTATTCATAATCATTCGGGATTTTGTCTGTAAGGTTTCATAAGGCTTCCTTTTGGGACTTCAACATTGCGTAGGAAACTTGTTGCTTTTCTTCGGTCAGCTTGCTTACCTGTTCTTCATAATGACTATCAAAACTTTTTATCTGCATGTGTTTTTTTTCCTCATTCCCTCCTGTTACAATAGAGAAGATAGCCCAGTCTCTCCTCAAAGACTAATCCTTCTTCTTATATTCTGGATTTCATCTCTAGACCTGTTTAGGATTTTTAAAAAATTGTCATAAATATATGTTACATAAAATTTACTGTTTTATTTTCTTTTTTAAGAGAGAAGGACAGTTATTGAGTTTTTCACGTGGCTTTTATTGCTGTGACACTTAGTTGTGTACATGGGCGCTGGGGTTTGAACGTGTGTACTTGCGCATGCCAGGCAAGTGCCGTAACTGCCGAGCCCACTCCAGCCCCAGATTTACCTTTTCTTAAATGTATAATTTTTTGGCATTAATTACAATCACAGTGTTTTAGAAGCATCACCACCATCCATTTCCAGAACTTTTTTCATCATCCTAAGTAGAAACTCTACTCATTAGCTTAGGATCTTTAATGATAATTACCCATCCCCAGCCCTCCTACCTTTCCCTTTTCCATTCCACTTAAATAAAAGTATAAATTGTATTAAATGAATTTATGTTTGTGTCCTTCACTTTTTTTAAAAAAAAGTAAACTTTTCCTTTTGAACCCCAAAAGAAAATCTTTATTCTGAATTTATAGTTTTATCATTTTTATTTTGTTTATTTTTACTACCTAAGTGTATTTCAAGAATTTCCAGTTAAATTGGGGAACCGCTAGCAACCCTACCCTAAAGAGAACAAAGGGGAACTGGATATTTGTGTGTATAGTGTGGTTTTCTTTGGTTATGGGATACTTGGATAGATGACCTAATGCCTACTGGTTTGATCTTACACAAAAAAATTGTTTATACTGGAGTATACCCTTATGGCTCTTGTCTGACCCATGTCTATGCTGCCTGACTATTACTCTGGCACTGGGAGCCTAACTTTGTATTCTCCCTAGTTTCCTGGTGAAAACCAGCCGATGGTAGCCCCTGGTTCTTTAGATGGAAGATCCCAAATTCAACACACCACCCTCAATAGGAAAAAAATTCACACACTTTTTACTTACAGATCCTAGACAGGGAGCACACAATCAGTTGAGAGGTTAGTCCTCTGTCCCCAAGTTATGTGAGGCAAGAATGAATAGGCAGGCAAAGAAAAAGAGGAGGAATTTACTGTAGTAGAACCAAAAAAAAAGAAACAAAAAACAACATATGTAACTGTGTTTTAAAACTTTGTAAATAGTGTATTGCATGTATCATTCTGCAGGTTATTTTGATTCAACGTTATTTTATGAGAATTATGTTGATTCAGATAACTAATTCATTCATTTTAGTTTGTTCTATTTTTTGGAGGAGTTAAGTGGGGGTTGAACCAAGGGCTTTACACATGCTAGGTAAGCACTCTTATCACTGAGCTACATCTCCAGCCCCCTCGTTCATTTATTTTAACAACCATATTTATATTGGTATGTGTATATCACAGTTCATTTATTCTCATATTCTTGGACATTTACAGTTTTATAATATCATTATGTTAATAGTAAGCATTTGTAAATATCTATTTATTCACATGTATGTCCTAGGATTTCTGTTTGCCTTTTTTCCTGTTCTAGCATTCCATGACTAATACTTGGATTTAGTGATTCAGATAAGACCTCAAGTGTATGATAAGTCTTCTATAACATTTGGTTAGAAGTGGAATTCCAGGTTGGAGGTCCTTTTTCCTTCAGATTTATAAAGTTTTTCCAAATTCTTTTAACCTCTAGTGATGCTATTGAGAAATCCAGTGTTGTGATGATTCTGAATCCTTGAGTGTCCTGTTACTTTCCTCTGGAAACTTTCAAAATTTCTTTTTGAAGAATACCAAGAATAAGTTGCTTTCAGATGGGTCTTTTTTTCCTTTTAAGAGTAATTACTGGAGGGGGCTGGAGCGGTGGCTCAGGGGTTTCGGCGCTTGCTTGGCAAGCACGAGGACCTGGGTTCAAACCCCAGCACCACGTACACAACTAAGTGTTGGAGCAACTAAGGCCATGTGAAAAATTAAATAAAGTTGTTTCTCTCTGTCTCTCTCACATTCCCTCTCTCTTTAAAAAAAAAAAAAAAA
>PVKS010018312.1:0-40363 GCA_004027875.1 Aplodontia rufa
GAGTCAATAATCATATTATACACAAACTGACTTCCAAGATGACTCAAAATTCTGTAATTGTTACAAAGTCTGAGACTCAGCCTCCCATATCTATTCTAACTTTGAATTTGAATGGACTCAATGCCCCAATTAAAAGACACAGACTGGCCAATTGGTTCAAAAAACAAAATCCAACAATATGTTGCCTGCAAGAGACAGATTTGACACTCAAAAATAGACACAGGCTGAAAGTGAAAGGATGGCAAAATGTCTACCAGGCCTGTGGCCCAAAAAAGCAAGCTGGTGTGGCGATTCTAATTTCTGACAAAATTAATTTCCAACTAAAACTAGTCAGAAAGGACAGTCCATCAAGAAGATATAATGTTAATTAACATTTATGCCCCCCAATTACAACCTCCTCAAATATATGGAAAAAATACTTAAGGACATTAATCCCCTCATTGATCTCAACACAATAATTCTGGGGGACTTCAACACACCACTATCAACTCTAGAAAGATCATTGAAACAAAAAATCAATAAAGACATCTCCAATCTGAACAACTCTATTAATCAATCAGGCTTAATAGACATCTACAGAATATTCCATCCTAAGACAGCTGAATTAACCTTCTTCTCAGTGACTCATGGATCCTTCTCTAAAATAGACCACATCCTAGTTCACCGAGATAATCTTAACAAATATAAAAAAGTGGATATAATCCCATGTATTCTGTCAGATCATAATCTATGATCTTAGCAATCAACAACAAGAGAAACAACAGAAACTACTCAAACACTTGGAAATTGAATAATTCCCTCTTATTTATTTTATTTTTTTAAAGAGAGAGGGACAGTGAGAGAGAGACAGAGATAGAGAGAATCAACTTTATTTAGTTTTTCATGTGGCTTTCATTATTCTGAGACTTTGTTGTGTACGTGGTGCTGAGGTTTGAACTTGCATACTTGTGCATGCAAGGCAAGCACTGTAACTGCTGAGCCACCGCTCCAGCCCCGAATAATTCCCTCTTAAATGAAGGATAGGTAAAAGAGGAAATAAGAGCAGAAATTAATAAGTTCTTGGAATTGAATGAGACCGAGGAAACAACATACCGAAATCTCTGGGACAGTATGAAGGCATTCTTAAGAGGTAAATTTATAGCACTGAGTGCATACATCAAAAATCTAGAAAGAGACCAGATAAATAGCCTTATGCTTCAACTCAAGCAACTACAAAAAGAGGAACAATCCAATCCCCAAACTAACAGAAGCCTGGAAATTACCAAAATCAGAGCTGAAATCAACAAAATTGAGAAAAAAAAAACAATACAAACTATTAACAAAACTAAGAGTTGGTTCTTTGAAAAAAATAAACAAGATCGACAGACCCCTTGCCAACCTCACCAAAAGGAAGAATGAAAGAAAGCAAATCAACAAAATCAAAGATGAAAATGGGGATATCACCACAGACTCATCCAAGATCCAGAAGATTATCTGAACCTATTTTGAAAATTTATACTCTGCCAAGTTTGATAACCTGGAGGACATGGACAGGTTCTTGGACACACACGACATCCCCTCTTTAACACAGGAAGGCATTGAAAATCTAAACCAACCTAACACAGATAGCGAAATTGAAGCAGCAAAGCTCTCCAAAAAAAGAAAAGTCCAGGTCCCGATGGATATAAGGCAGAATTCTATCAAGCCTTCACAGAAGAACTAACACCGATCCTTTACAAGTTCTTCCAGGAAATTGATAGAGTGGGAACACTCCCAGACACTTTTTATGAAGCAAATATTACACTGATTCCAAAACCAAACAAAGACTTGTCAAGAAAAGAAAACTACAGACCAATTTCCCTGATGAACATTAATGCAAAAATCCTTGATAAAATTTTAGCTAATCAGATACAAAAGCACATTAAAAAGATAATTCATCATGATCAAGTGGGCTTCATTTCAGGAAAACAAGGCTGGTTCAACATACGCAAATCAATAAATGTAATTCACCACATAAACAGAATTAAAAACAAAAATCATATAATCATCTCAATTGATGCAGAGAAGGCATTTGATAAAATTCAACATCACTTTATGCTCAAAACTCTGGAAAAGATAGGGATCAAGGGAAGATACTTTAACTATGTAAGATCCATTTACAAGAGATCCATAGCCAACATTATCCTCAATGGAGAAAAACTGAAAGCATTTCCACTGAATTCAGGAACAAGACAAGGATGTCCTCTTTCTCCACTCTTGTTCAATATAGTCCTTGAAACCCTTGCCAGAGCTATCAGGCAAGACAAGGAAATCAAAGGTAGTCGTATAGGAAAAGAGGAAGTTAAGTTATCGCTATTCGCTGATGACATGATTCTACACCTAGAAGACTCAATAACATCGGTCAGAAAACTTTTAGAGCTTATAGGTGATTTTAGCAAAGTAGCTGGCTACAAGATCAACTCCAATAAGTCACTAGCGTTCCTTTACTCCAGCAACAAATCTGCAGAAGAAGAAATCAGGAAATCTCTCCCATTTACCATCTCTTCCAAAAAAATGAAAAACTTGGGCATTAACCTTACAAAGGATATTAAGGACCTCTACAAAGAAAACTATCAAACACTAAGAAAAGAAATTACAGAAGACCTGAGTAGATGGAAAAACATTCCATGCTCATGGTTAGGCAGAATCAATATAATAAAAATGGCCATTCTACCCAAAGCCCTATACAGATTCAATGCAACCCCCATCAAGATACCTATGGCATTCTTCACAGATATAGAAAAAGAAATTCTCAAGTTCATATGGAATAACAGGAGACCCAGACTAGCTAAAACATTACTCTACAGGACGGAAGAAGTAGGGGGTATCTCAATCCCTGACTGAAATTATACAACAGAGTTGTAGTAGCAAAAACAGCATGGTATTGGTATCAAAACAGAACCAAAGACCAGTGGAACCGAAAAGAAGATCATGAGACAAACCCCCATATCTTTAACTATTTGATATTGGATAAAGGGGGCAAAAGCATACTGTGGAAGAAAGATAGCCTGTTCAACAAATGGTGTTGGACAAACTGGACAAAGCTGGATCCTTATCTTTCACCCTGCACAAAAATCAAATCAAAATGGATCAAAGATCTGGATATTAAGCTTACAACTTTAAACTTACTAGAAAAAGAAGTAGGGTCAACACTACAGGACACAGGAGTCAGCAGTGCCTTTTTCAACAAAACTCCCATGGCTCAAGCAGTAAAGTCAAGAATAAATGAATAGGATGCAATTAAACTAAAAAATTTTTGCACAGCTAAAGATCTAGTCAACAGCATCAAGAGAGAACCTACAGAATGGGAGAAAACCTTTGCCTGCTACACCTCGGACAGAGGGCTAATGTCCAGAATATACAAGGAACTAAAGAAACTAAACACCAAACTCACCAATAATCCAATCAATAAAATGGGCTACGGATCGTAAAAGAAACTTCTCACCAGTGGAAGTCCAGAAAGCCCATAAGTATATGAGAAAATGCTCTACATCATTAGCTATAAGGGAAATGCAAATCAAAACTTCAATGAGATACCACCTCACTCCTGTTAGAGTGGCAAAGATGAAGAATACAAACAATGACAGATACTGGAGGGGCTGTGGGAGAAGAGGAACACTGTTACACTGCTGGTGGGACTGCAAACTGGTTCAGCCACTATGGAAAGCAGTGTGGAGAATCCTTAAAAAATTAAGGATGGAACCACCTTATGACCCAGCTATCCCACTCCTGGGTATTTTCCCAAAAGAGTTAGAATCAGCATATTATAGTGATGTGGCTTCATCAATGTTTATAGCAGCTCAATTTACTATGGCTAGATTATGGAACCAACCCAGATGCCCCTCACTCGACAAATGGATACAAAAACTTTGGTATATATACTCAATGGAATACTACTCGGCCATTAGAGAAGATGATATTATGGCTTTTGAGATGAAATGGATGGAGATGGATAGAATTATGCAAAGTGAAGTACCCCAATCTCAGAGACTCAAGGGCTGAATGGTTTCTCTCATCTGTGGAAGCTAGAATACATCGGGAAGCAGTTCCTCCAGAAGAAATGAATCATCTAACATGAATTCACTACAAGGCACAATCTGATGATATCTGGGGTGAGCATGAAATTGATTATATTTTGTTTATGAGGAAGAATGTAACTTTGAATCCAGATCTCAATGAAATTAAAAGCTATTTTTACGTGTCCAAGGAAGACCTAGAAGAACTTTTGAAAAAAGCAGACAGAGGTGAAATCAAGGTTACACCATGGTTTCAAATTATTGTGGACACTTTTCTCTTTAAATGGTGGGATAACCTGAATCATTTGAATCAGTTTGTTGACCATGAGAAAATACATAGATTGTGAATATGTAAATGAATAAGTATAGAAACATTTTCTTACCTAGTTAAAAAAAAAAGAAAATAGAACCTCTGCTATTGAAGAAAGAACTTCTGACAATGAGGACAGGCTGAGCAAGCTTGAGTGCACAGATGACAAAAAAGGAAAAAACTACCAAAAGAACATGACCAGAATTTTTTAAATGTCTGGGAAGAAATGAGAGGAAACAATCTACGAGTACTTGGTATGGGGCTGGAGCGGTGGCTCAGTGGTTTCGGCGCTTGCCTGGCAAGCACGAGGACCCGAGTTCAAACCCCAGCACCACATACACAACTAAATGTTGGAGCAGCTAAGGCCATGTGAAAAACTCAAAGTTGTTTCTTTCTCTGTCTCTCTCACTGTCCCTCTCTCTTTAAAAAAAAACAAAAACAAAAACAAAAACAAAACAAAAAAAAAGAGTACTTGGTATACAAGAACACATTGAGGCACAAACTAATGGTATGACAAACATTCTCAAGGAAATTGTTAAAGAAAACTTTTCCCATATAGTAATAGAGTCAGATATGCTCATCCAGGAAGCTTATAGGACACCCCATACTAATCAAATTAGAAACTTACCATATCGTATTCAAAATGTACAACAGGGATATCAAGGAAAGAATATTAAAATCAGTAATGGAGAAACGCCAAATCACATTCTGAAGCAAACCAATAAGAATTACCTCTGACTTTTAAGCCCAGACTCTGGAGACAAGAAGGTCATAGAAAGAAATCTTTCAACATCTGAATGACCACAACATGCAGCCAAGAAAACTATATCTGGCAAAACTCAACTTCGTACTTGAGGAGGAAATAAGAACTTTTCATGATAAGATCAAACTGGCAGCATTCGTGAACAGAAAATTATCTTTACAAAGAATCCTCAAAGATATACTCCAGATAGAAGAACAATCAATCAATACCCAAAACCCACAAACAGAGGAAATTCAATAAATATCACTACCCAACCAAGACTGCACAAAACTTACTAATAATATGCAATGACTATGAACCACATACACACTTCTACTACAACACTGAATGTGAATGGTCTAAATGAACCACTCAAAAGACACATATTAGCAGACTGGATCGAAAAACAAAATCCAACAATATGCTGCTTACAAGAGACCTGCCTAATAGTCAGTGACATCCACAGATTAAGAGTGAAAGGATGGAAAAAATCTACCATGCGTGCTGCCCAAGAAAGCAAGCCAGTGTTGCAATACTTATATCCAACAAAGTAGATTTCAAACATACACTAATCAGAAGAGATAAAGAAGGTCACTACTTAGTAGTAAAGAGAACACTACAACAGGAAGATACAACCATAGGAAATATATACTCTCCAAATAACAGTGCTCCCAACATTGTGAATAAATTATTTCATGACATAAAAACACTTGTGGACTTCAACACAATAATACTGGGAGACTTCAACACCCCTCTGTCCACAACAGACAGATCATTGAAACAAAAAATCAATAAAGAAAACTCCAGCCTAAACAACTCCATAAATCAAATGGACTAAACAGACATATATAGAATATTGCACCCCAAATCAGCAGAATACACCTTCTTCTCAGCAGCACATGGATCTTTTCCAAAATAGACCATATTCTGGTTCACAAAGGAAATCTCAGGAAATATATAAAAGTAGATATTATTCTGTGTATCCTATCAGACCATAATGCCAGACCCTAGCAATCAACAGCAAAAATCATAACAAAAAACACATATTCATGGAGATTGAATAATACCCTATTAATTGAAGAATGGATCCAAGAAGACATGAGAGCAGAAATCAAAAAATTCTTGGAAGAGAATGAGAATGAAGACACAACATATCAAAACCTCTGGGAGAGCATGAAAGCATTCCTAAGGGGAAAATTTATAGCCTAAGTGCCCACATTAAAAATGAAGAGAGATTCCAAATAAATAAGCTTAAGCTCCACCTCAAAGTCCTACAAAAGGAAGAATAATCTAACCCCAAAGCCAGCAGAAGACAGGAAATAATCAAGATCAGAGCTGAAATCAATGAAATTGAGAAAAAAAAAAAACAACAAAAAGAATTGATGAAACAAAGAGCTGGTACTTTGAAAATATAAATAAAATTCATAGACCCCTAAGCAATCTCACTAAAAGAAGGAGAGAAACGAAATAAATCAATAAAATCACCAATGAAAAGGGAGAGATCACCACTGACCATATGGGAATCCAACACATGATAAGATCATATTTCAAAAAACTATATACCTCTAAATTAGATAATATGGAAGACATGGACAAATTTCTAGACACATACACTATCCCTAAATTGATACAGGTTGATACTGAATTCCTAAACAGTTCAATACCAGGCACTGAAATTCATATAGCAATTAAAAGCCTACCAAAAAAGAAAAGCCCAGGACCTGATGGTTTCCCCACTGAGTTTTACCACACTTAAGAGGAGGAGCTAATACCTCTCCTTATTAAGCTATTCCAAGGAATTGAAAAGGTGGGAACTCTCCCAAACACTTTTTATGAAGCAACCATAACTCTGATACCAAAACACAACAAGGACACATCAAAAAAAGAAAACTACAGCCCAATATCCCTGATGAACATGAACGAAAAAATCCTGAATAAAGTTCTAGCAAACCGTATTCAAAAACATATCAAGAAGGGGGCTAGAGCAGTGGCTTGGTGGTTATGGCGCTTGCTTCAAACGCATGAGTACACAAGTTCAAACCCCAGCACCATGTACACAAAAAAGTGTCAGAGGAATGAAAGTCACATGAAAAACGAAATAAAAATTGCTTCTTTCTTTTAATCTCTCTCACTGTCCCCTCTTTCTTAAAAAAAAAATCAAGAAGATAATTCATCATGATCAAGTGGGCTTCATTCCAGGTATACAGGTTCAACATATGCAAATCAATTAATGTTAATTCATCACTTAAACAGAATTGAGGACAAAAACCATACGATCATCTCAACTGACACAGAAAAGGCCGCTGATAAAATTCAGCACCAATTTATGCTCAAAAATCTAGAGAAGATAGGATAGAAGGAACTTATCTAAACTATATAAAGGCTATATATGCTAAACTGTCAGTTAGTATAATACTAAACAGAGAAAAGCTGAAAGCATTTCCACTAAACTTGGGAACAAGACACAGCTGCTCCCCTCTCACCACTTTTATTCAATATTGTTCTTGAGACCCTACCTGGAACAATTAAGCAAGAGAAGGAAATCAAAGGGATAATAATAGGAAGAGAGGAAGTAAAACTCTCCCTTTTTGCCGACGATATAATCCTTTATCTGGAAGATCCAAAAAACTCCACCAGAAAATTGTCTGAAATTATAAACAGATTTAGCAAAGTGGCAGGCTACAAGATCAACAGCCACAAATCAATAGTTTTCCTATAAACTAACAATAATATGGCAGAAGAAGAAATCAGGAAATTGGTCCCATTCACAATAACTTCAAAAAGAATAAAATAATTGGGAATTAATCTAACAAGGGAAGTCAAAGACCTCTACATTGAAAATTATTGGACACTGAAGAATGAAATCCAAGATGATCTGAGAAGGTGGAAAGATGTCCATGTTCTTGGTTAGGCAGAATTAATATAATAAAAAAGGCTATTCTGCCAAAAGTGCTTTATAGACTCAATGCAATCCCAATTCCCCATCAAGATACCAATGTCATTCTTTACAGATATAGAAAAAGCAATTCTCAAATTCATTTGGAACAATAAGAAATTCAGAATAGCGAGAATATTACTAAGCAAGAAAGATGAAACAGGTGATTTTGCTATACCAGATCTAAAACTATACTATAGAGCTGTAGTAACAAAAACAGCAGGGTACTGGCAAAAAAATAGGAATGAAGACCAATGGAATAGAATAGAAGACCCTAAAACAAACCCACAAATCTTTAAACATCTGATCTTTGATAAAGGGGGACAAAATAGAACATGGAGGAGAGAGTCTATTCAACAAATGGTGCTGGACAAACTGGACAACCACTTGCAGGAAGTTGAAATTAGACCCTTATCTTTCACCTTGTACAAAAATAAAATCAAAATGGATCAAGGAACTAGGAATTAAACCAGCTATCATGCAACTGCTGGAAGAAAAGTTAGGACCAATGCTCCAGCATTTGGGAGTTGGCAAAGACTTTCTCAACACATCTCCTAAAGTGAAAGAAGCAAAGTCAAAAATCAGTGAGTGGGATGTCATAAACCTAAAAAGCTTTTGCACAGCTAAGGAAATGATCACAATGGTCAAGAGACTTCCTACAGAATGGGAGAGAAACATGACCTGTGATTCTTCTGACAGAGGTCTCATATCCAGAATTTACAAAGTCCTCAAAAATCTCAACCTCAAAAACATAAACAACCCAATCAATAAATGGCCCAAAGAGCTAAATAGAAAGTTCTCAAGAGGACATTGAGCAAGCCAATGAATACATGAGACAGTGCTCTAAATCACTAGTAATTAGAGAAATGCAAATCAAAACTACATTAAGATTTCACCTCAGGGGTTGGAGCAGTGGCTTGGCGGTTACGGTGCTTGCCCGGCATGCTCGAGGACAAATCCCAGCATCCACATATACAACTAAGAGTCAGAGCAACAAGAGCCATGTGAAAAACTCAATAAAAATTGATTCTCTCTCTCACTGTCCTTCTCTCTTAAAAACAAAAAAAGATTTCACCTCCAAGATTGCTATAGCCAGTAAAGTCATCCTTCAGAATAGAAGACAAATAAAAACCTTCCAAGATAGAAGAAACTAAAAGAATTCATGATTATGAAGTGGGAACTACAGAAAATACTTAGAGAATACTAACGTAGAAGAAATCAAAAACCCCAGAACTCACAAATAGACAAATCACATTTGAAAAGGAGCCAAGCAAATAAGAAAGAGGACCAAATTAAGCAAATCAAAGTGGCAGGCATTAGTAAACATCTCTCTATAAAACCACTGAATGTAAATCTAACTCTCCAATTAAAAGACACAGGCTGGTAGATTGGATTAAAAAAAAAAGATCCAACTATATATTGTTTCCAAGAGACTCACTCACCTTATAGGCAAAAACAGCAACATGCTGAAAGTGAGAGAATAAAAATGGATATACCATGTAATTGGAGCCCCCAAACAAGCAGGCGACTCTCATATCTGGCAAAGCAGACTCCAAGCCGAAATCAATCACAAGAGACAAAGAAGGTTACTTCATACTGATAAAGGAAAACAATCCAACAAGAAGATATAACAACAGTAAATATTTATACCCCAAATGTTGGTGCACCTAATTACATAAAATAGAAACTACTTGAATTAAAGACCCAGGTGTAATCTAGTATAATAATAGTGGGCGATTTCAACACAACTCTCTCATCAATAGGTAGGTTATACAGATATAAACTCAGTAAAGACTCTTCAGACCTAAAAAATATAAATTAAATGGACTTCTATAAATTATTTCATCCAACAGGCAAATACATTTCCTTCTCAATGGCTCATGGAACCTTCTTCAACACAGATGATATTTTAGGCCATAAAGCAACTCTTAACAACAACAACAACAACAACAACAAAAATCGATATAATTCCTTGCATCTTATCTGATCATAATGGAATGAAATTAGAAGCCAACACCAAAACACCCTAAAGAAACTATATAAAGGGACTGGAGTGGTGGCTCAGTGGTTACAGTGCTTGCCTGGCATGCATGAGGACATAGGTTTAAACCCCAGCACCACACACACCTGAGTGTCAGAGAAACAAAGTCAGATAGAAAAATAAATAAAATTGATTCTCTCTCCTCCCACCTCTCACTCTATTCCTCTCTCTTAAAAGAAAAAAAGAAAGAATTAAAGTCATCAAAATATAGTGAGACATTCATGGCCATAAATATAGCAGTACAATTCACAATAGCCAAACTATGGAACTAGCCTAGGTGTTTATCAAAGGATGAATAAATAAAGAATATGCAGCATATAAACACAATGGAGTTTTATTTGGTCATAAAGAATGAAATTAATATCGTTTACAAGAAAACGCATAGAACTTGAAAACAGTATGTTAAGTGAAGTAAGTCAAACTCAGGAAGTCAAGGATCATATATTTTCTCTTATATGTGGAAGCTAGAGAAAAAAAGAAAAGAAAATTGTGATTAGAATCTAATGAAAATCAAAGGGAGATCAGGAGAATAAAGGAAAGGGACCAGCGGGAGGGTGGAAGAGTAGGAGATGGGAAATATTGGGGAATGATGTTAGCCAAATTATATTGTAATATTGTGTGCATATATGAATACGTTACAAAGAATTCCACCATTATGTACAACTAGTATACCAAAAAAAAAAAAAAAAATAGGACCAAAAAGAGAAATTGCTTTGGTCACTGGCCAAAAACATCCTCTCAAATGAGAATCCCATGTTCTGAGAGATGACCTATAATAATGTTTAGTACAAAAATGCTATAAGATATGTAGATATGTAGATTTTTTGTTCGCGCTAATTAGGTAGTTTAAAATCACTAGAGCATGGTGGGGTACTCCTATAATCCCAGCAACTCTGGAGGCTGAAGCAGGAAGATTTTAAGTTTAAGGATAGCCTTGGGGCTGAAGCAGTAGCTCAGTGGTTACGGCACTTGCCTAGCATGTGTGAGTACACAAATTCAAACCCCAGCACCATGTACAAAATGAAGTAGCAGAGCAATGGAGGCCATATGAAAAACTAAATAAAAATTGTTTCTCTCTCTCTCTCTCACTGTCCCCCCCCCTTTTTTTAAGATAGCCTGGATAACTTAGTAACATCCAGTCTCAAAATAAAAAATAAAAAGGGTTGAGAGTGTAGGGATGTGGTTCAGTAGTAAAGCATCATCCCTGGGTTCAATCTCCAGTATCACAAAAACAAACAAACAAAAAATTAAAATCATATTTTTTTCTCAGTGCTAGGGATTAAACCCAGGCTCTTGTGTGCCCTAAGCACACACTCTACCACTGAGCTATACTCCCAGACAAAAATCACAGATGTTTTTGAAATGGAGTATGGAAATTGATAGTGTTTTTACAATAATTTTGGTCATGAAAATTTTTAGAATACTTTAAAATCAAAGAAAAATAGAATATTTGAGTGGGCTTCAGTAAAATCTACTTTCTGTATTATTCATTTCTATTTTATTATAAGGTAGGCTAAGCTGAACAAGAGAATTTTGAATAAAATTCCATATTTGAATAATATGGAATACAGATTTCACCATTTAAGTAATTGTGTCTTATTTTCTGGCTAATATAAATACTGACCATATTATCACATAAAGATAAATATGGACATATAAATACTATCTTGAAATTTAAAATAGTCCAACATTTCCAATTTTAACATTTATGTGACTCTATAACTGATATCTTATGGTATTATACAAATACTATAAATGATCCTTTGTGATCATGCTTATTTAATCTTTTGCTACTTTTTACTTTAAAGCTGTTTTAAAGTATTGATTCTAATATGATAAATATTTTCATTTGGGAAATACATTAAAAAAGGCAAAATGTTTCTGCCACCATATTCTAAAGGAACTGGCAGAGATAAAGACAATTAAAATTCTCTGAAATAAAAATTTTCAGCCTTAAAATTATATGCATTTTTTTTTGTAGTAAGGATTTAATCCAGGGGTGTTTTACCATTGAACTATATTATATTCCCAGTTATTTTTATTTTGGGACAGGGTCTCACTTAATTGCTGAGGCAACCCTCAAACTTGCATTCCTCCTACCTCAGCCACCCAAAAATGTTAATCTTTATGATGATAATTACTACATCCTATTGAATATAACATTTCTCCACACACGAAAGGATAGAAAAGAAAAAAACACAAACAATGTACAGCTCGTTTGTCAAATCATAACATGGAAAAGAAAGTACAAAGAGCTGGCCCAAGTTTCTCTTCTCTTTTGTAGTCAAGAGCTCTATGACTCATTATAAGTCCGAAGTTTTCAATTGATACTATCAGTTCACAATCTAAATGATAACTGAAAGTTACATGTGTTGTCTTTTTTTGCTTACACAGATAATACATGTTTACTGGGAAAACTATAAGCATCTATTATAGAACCATATAATATACAAAATAAAGTGTTCCTTGTAACCTTACTCCAAAGACAACCCTACAAACACCAGAGAAATCCAAAAGAAACACCAGAGCACATACCATGCTCATCCCACATCCACCATGACCTTCCTCTTACCTTGAACACAAGAGTATGGAAGGCAGGGATCTCCAGATGCACACCCTTTTCTGTTTACTTCACAGAGCTCGTTGGCTGGACAAGGATTTGGGTTACAGGGATGAGTCACTTCTTCTACAATGTTACCTAAAGTACTTGGTCCTGAAAAAAATAAAACAGATCAGTTTCATCAATCTGAAAGAGTAACAGAAGTCTATATATCTAATATATCTAAATTATGGCTAAAACAAATGAAGAGCTCATAGGCATAAAGCAAAGCCTCATTCTAAAAAGCTATTAAAATAGATTTTCTCATCATTTATGAATTTAGCATAAAGATACATACATTCACTTATGTGTTTAGTTATTTATGCTAGGCACTAAAGATATAGCGATGAACAAATAGACAAGTCTCTAACATAGAATTTAGTCTGGTAGAGAAAATATACTTGATTTTGTTATGCTTGGGATGCAACCTAGGCCTAATGCATACAAGGCAAGCACTTTACCACAGAATTACATCCCCATTCAGACAATAAACATATTTTTTTATTTTTTATTTTTTTTTAAAGAGAGAGGGACAGTGAGAGGGACAGAGAAAGAGAGAAACAACTTTATTTAGCTTTTCACATGGCCTCTGTTGCTCCAACATTTAGTTGTGTACGTGGTGCTGGGGTTTGAACCCGGGTCCTCGTGCTTGCCAGGCAAGGGCCAAAACCACTGAGCCACCACTCCAGCCCCCGGACAATAAACATATTGTGTGTATAAATAAAAGATAAATTCAGATAAGTAGAAATTTTTCTCCCATTGAAATAGTTTCCTATTGGACTACTGTAATAGAGTCTAGGATTGTGAATATAATTAGTTTTGCTTATCTCATTTTAGACCAGATTCATGCAGGTAGAAGGGCTCTTGGAGTTTATCTCAACCAGTCCAACCATTCTATATATAAGGAATCAGGCTTGGAGAAATGATCTGCCAAACTAACAGAAATCTACATTCTTGTTTAATGCATTTTTTTCTTTTTTTAATTATACTGGTCACAAAGGTTAAGGGACATAGTTTGTTAGTCTTCACAGAATGTGACAATTACTGCCAACTACAAATTCAGCATCCATTCTTCTCTTGCTTTTTTTTTTTTTTTTTTTAAAGAGAGAGAGGAGAGAATCAATTTTATTTAGTTTTTCAAGTGGCTTTTGTTACTCCAACACTTTGTTGTGTATTTGGTGATGGGGTTTGAACTAGGGTCCTCACGCATGACAGGCAAGCACTTTAACCACTGAGTCACCACTCCAGCCCTCTTCTCTTCCTTTTTACTAACAGATATCCAATTTTACTTAGGGTGGCAATAAGCCCACAGCTAAAAAGATATTCTTTCCCAGTTTTCCATACAAGTAGGGGTGGCCAATGAAAAATTGTTTGCTCTCCTTCCCTTCTACCACCTAGAACTACAACGTGGTAGCTAGGCCTCCAATAGCTATTCTGTGATAATGAAGTAATTGAAGTACCCTTGATGATCCAAGCTGAGTGCTAAGGTTAGTAGATAAAGATAAAAAGAGCCTGGTTCCTGATGACGGAGCCACCCAAACAGTTCTGCAATCTTTTTGAGCTTTCTTTTACTTGCATCTGTTCTGTTATTTGCAGCTGAATTTAATCCTGACAGTGCGATTAGGGACGGACTTCACAGCTTTCCAGCCAGTGCACAGCACTAATGCCCCCTGGTGGCAGCCTGAACGCCGCCCTTTTCCTAAAGACTGAGTGTAGGAGTTTCTGTTCTACTAGTTACTCCCTGACCTCCAACGCGTCTTCACACTGCTGCCAACACGTTCAGCTCCAGAACCCCTCAATGAGATGACAATTTACTTGTGTAGCTTTTGGCAGAGTAGTTGGCAGAGAGAAGCTGAAGCAGTGAGGTAAGTGCCATTTTTCTGTACTAGTTAGACTATCATTCTTTACTCTCTATTGGGTCGGTAAATCCAAACCAGGATAGCTCTGGTAAACTGACACTCTAAAGGATAAAAGGCTCAATGCTATCTGCAGGAAATTCTACTTTCTGCCACATCACAGTGGCGAGAAGATAATATCGGAGAAGACTGGTCTGCTGATTCACAGCTTAGAATCCCTGATTAATAAAGTTCATACCTGCTCACTTTTGCTTACAAAATTTAAGATGATAACGCTTTCCTGGGACAACAAAAGGCCAAGCAACTAATAAAAATCTGTAACCCAGACGACATCACTGAAGCACATGTTCTCAACAGATAAATGCTCATCTAAAATAACAAGGACAGAGATCTTGAGAGAAATATTTGAAATCTAAAAACAAACACAAACAGTACTTACTGAGGTATGTATCTAAAGGTATACAATTCTCCAGGTCATCGGTGGGTGAAAGAAGTTCACAAATACTTTCAGCTGTGTGGTCTTCAGGGAATTTGTTCTGGTCTCCACATTTTTTAAGAATCTCCACACAATCAGATCTTGAAAAGAAAAAAGTACCCAAATTTAGGAATCTGAGGCTCAAAGAAAAGATTTGCTCAAACTCACAGAAGCCTACATGGTAGTTTAACATTCTATTTATTTATTCTTTTGCTATACTGGTCACAAAGTTTAAGGGATATAGTTTGTTGGCTTGAAAGAATAATAACTACCAACAAGGAACCTCAAGTTGTCTTGTCAACATCACTTCCTTTTCTATAATTTTCCAGAAAGTGAGTTTTTATTACTTAACTATGTTTCAAAATTGGTTAAGGGTGAGTATGCTGAAAGAGGAATCACCACGAACTTCCAGATGAATAGTATTCAAAGTGTCCCTTTTTCTTATCTAAGATCAAAAGCCTTAAGGAGAGCAAAGTCTAACAGAATATATAAGACAATCACACAAATTAAAAATAGAGTTGTGCATTGAAAAGTATTTAGTAACTGTTTCTTGAATTAAGTTCTATAAGAAAGTACACATTAAGGTCTACAGGGATTTGTAGTAAGGATAAATTACTATCAGCTGGGGAAATCTGGGAAGACTCCACAGGAATGTCTGGTATTTGAGAGGAGCCAAGAAGGGCAGGCAGTAGGCAAGAGCAGATGGGGGTGGGGCAGGAGCAGTATCAAGCACAGGGAGGGGGGAAGTGGGAGAGCTTTCGACCTGTAGGGGTGATATGTAAAGGGAAGGGTGGGAGAGACTACAATGGAGGGTCGGAATCCAAATTGGGGAGTCATATAAGATGAAAGAAACTTACTTGCAAATAATACTTCCCCGAGATTTACTATGACAAGGTTTAATCTGCAGTGAACAAGCTATTGCTTTCCACATTTCTGGCTGGCACTTTTTAATATCAAGAACAGGTATGTTGATAAATGGCATCTTTATGCTTCCCTTTTCCCACAGCTTCATGTCATTCATGGCTCCTTGATCTGACTGAGCATTACAACTCCTGAAAAGTTCTGTGGGCCTAAAAAAAAAACCCAAAAAACAAAAAACAAAACCAAAGACAAACAAAAAATGCCAGAAGGAAATTAATTTCTAGGCAGAGCAGTGAGTAAAATCCTCACACACTAACACATCAGAAAAAACTGAAATAACTAGAAATAACTACATTTTCCAGAACTAAACAAAACGCATGAGAAGGATGAGAGTATTCTACAGTCTTACACTCATGTCTGGCTGATAGAGATCAGCTGGATTTTCACATTTGATTCTCCATTCAGTTTGTTGTTCCTACGTCACATGTCTCATAGCCTCTGGAAATTCGACTGTTCAATCTTGTGAGAATGTAAGTGAAAAAGGCAAATAACAACCAGTGTTGTTATAAAAATATTTTGATCTCATGGACCCCCTTTAAGGAGACTACAGATCACACTTTGAGAAATCCTGGTTTATCCTTTCGCCTGATTATAGATGGTAAGATTGATTCTAGTTTTCATGCCTAGTAATACCACTGTTGAGTCCAAGGTAGAAATAATACCACTTTACACTCTCATCAGCAATATATGAAAGTATGAATTGTTTTACATTCTTGTCACTCCTTGTAATTGTGACCAATCTACAAGTGTGTTGGAGTGTTTTATTGGTTTTTGTTATTTCACTGATGACTAATGACTGGCCTTGCATAATTATAAGACATCTTCTTTTGTGATGTCTAGCACTTTGCTTTTTTTTTTTTTTAAGAGGAGAGAATCAATTTTATTTAGTTTTTCATGTGGCTTTCATTGCTCTGACACTTCATTGAGTACGTGGTGCTGGGGTTCGAACCTGTGTGCGTGCGCATGCCAGGCAAGCAATGTAACTGCTGAGCCACTGCTCCAGCCAAAGCTGAGATTTTTTTTTTTTTAAATTGGGTTGTAAGAGTTTTTTTATTTATTAAGGTAAAAGTCTTTTGTCAGATACATATGGTATATAATATTTTCTGCCAGGTTTTGGTTTGTCCTTTTGTTTCTTCCCTTTCCTGCCCCTCTTTCTTCCTTCCTTCATCCTGCTTTTCCTTCTATTACTCCTTCGTTCTTATTCCAGAGAATCTCTACCACTGAGCTACACCCCTAATCCTTTTTTGTATTTTATTTTGAGTCAGGATTTTACTAAGTTGCTAAGGCAGACCTCAAACCTGTGATCTTCTTGCCTCATCCTCTGGAGAAGCTGGGATTAAAGGCATGAGCCACTGCTCTTGGCCTTCTCCTCATTTCCTTAATGGTGTTTTTGGATGAATAAAAATATTTAATTTAAAATAATATTTTATTGGTGTACAATTTACATACAAATGTACAGACTTTGAGGATTTAGTTCAATAATGTTTGAAAACTGTATCTACTCATGTAATCAAAACCCTAAACAAGATATAGAACATTTCCAGCATCATAAGAGGTACCCTTATGCCCTCTAGTTTATTCACCCTTCTACCAAAGGTGGTGATTATCTGATCTTTATCCCTATAAATAGCCACACACTCTACTACTGAGCTATACCCCACCCCTAAAAACTTTTATGGCAAAAACTCTAGGGTGTTCAAATGGTTTTTGAAATATGTATATATTGTAGAAGAGTTAACTAAAGCTATTTAACACATGCATTATCTCAGATGCTTATATTGTGTGTATGGTAAGAACATTTAAAATCTACCCTCTTAGTAGTTTTCAAGTATACAACACACTATTATTAACTCTGGTCAACCATTCTTGAACTTATTCCTTCTGAGATTCTGTATCCTTTTAGCACCATCTCCTCATTCCTCCTCCTACCCCTCTATTTTTTGGTAACCACTATCCTACTCTGCTTCTATGAGTGCAACATTTTTGGATTCAACATATTAGCAAGATCATACAGTGCTTATCTTTCTGTGCCTGTCTTTTTTTTTTTTTTTAAATAAAGAGGGGACAGTGAGAGAGAGAGAGAGAGAAGCAATTTTTATTTAGTTTTTCATGTGGCTTTCATTCCTCGGACTTCATTGTGTACGTGGTGCTGGGGTTTGAACTCGTGTACTCGTGCACACCAGGCAAGCGACTTAATGGCCGAGTCACCACTCCAGCCCTCTGTACCTGTCTTATTTCACTTAATGTCCTCCAGGTTCATCCACGTTGTGGCAAATGACAGGATCTCCTTTTTAAGGATGAATAGTATTCCATTTTGTATAAAAACCATATTTTCCTTATCCATTCATCTATTGATGAACACCTTGGCTGATGTCATACCTTTCCTATTAATAATGCTCAAAAAATGGGAGTGAAATATCCCTTGGGCAGACTGATTCCAGACTTAGGATATAAATGCAATGGAGAGACTGCTAGATCTTGTGGTAGTTTTCTCTTTAATTTTTGAGAAATCTCCATACTGCTTTCTATAATGGCTATAATAATTTACATTTCCATCAATAGTGTATAGTTCTTACTATGTTGCCCCAGGTGGCCCCAAACTCCTTGGATCAAGTGATCCTTATGCCTCAGCCTCCCAAGTAGCTAAGACTACAGGTGAGTGCCATTGCACCTGGCTAACTCTTATGTTGAGTTCTGTGACCCATCTTTAAATAATATTTGTGTTTGGTGTGACATACAGGTTGGTTTTTTAAATTTTTTTATACAGATACTCAATTATTCCACCATCACTTGTTGTAAAGATATTTCAATTTTTTTACTCAAAATAATAATTTAAATACCGTTTTCTTCTTTTATATACTGGGGATTGAACCTAGAGCGGCTTTACCACTGAGTCACATCCCCAGCCCTTTTTATTTTTTAATTTGAGACAGGGTCTTGCTAAGTTGCTGAGGGCCTTGCAAAGTTGCTGGGTCTGGCCTTGAATTTGCGATCCTCCTGCCTCAGCCTCCTGAGTCAACAGGATTATGGGCATGCACCACTGCACCCAGCAATAACTTGAATATTTTTAAAAGGACAGAATATGTGTTAGAATGAGGTAAACATTATCTGAAAAAAAAATCTATAGTTTCCTTTGGGCCCAACTGAACCATTCTCTTCCTTTTTACTCTCTGGGTCTCTGGGCTGCAACTTACAAAATAGTCATGTCTTTAGGAACATTCCCTCCCTGGCTTCTCTGGTGTGGAGTCTTACTGTTCTGTGTTCTGGCTGTCCTTTTTCTATTTCTCAATGTTTCTTCAGCCCTGTGCTTATGCGCCAAGGCACACGTTGTTGGCTCTTATTTTTCTTACTAGATACCTCAGGAAAACACCTATTCAAATTGCTCTGTAAAGAAATATTTTTGTATGAAATGGGAGACTCATGGAGCAGGAACCTTGACCAGTCTGAAGGTCTTCGAAAGTAAACAGTCCAAAAATGGACATATATGTGATCAAATAGTGAAAAAAATGATTTATTCTGCAATGAATTATTGCCACTGGTGGTGTAATAGAAGGAAAAAGGGACTGAGGGCAGAAGAAATTCTCTGAGTTCCAGAAGCTTGAGGTGTCTCTAGATTAGAATGGACTCCCAAAAGTGCTTCCTTTCCCGGAGGCAACTTAGATGGAACATAACATTTAAAGATGAAATCATAAAGAAACAGAGCTTTCTTTTAACCCAGAAAGAACAAAATCAGATTAAAGTGATAGCTCATTTATTTTAAAAATCAGATATTTAATGATAAAATATTTCCATTCCATATATAACCCGTTCCTACCTGTTGTTGAAATTAGTACAGTAAGTAAGATTTCTGCAGCCCAACTGGCAAGGTTCCCGGACATCTGCTAGACAGGTCAACATGGACACTTCCACTGGATTGTATTCACAAAAGCGGTCAAACTCTTGCCAACTCTGTGTATTGCCCCAGCTCATGCTATAAAGTTTAGTGCATAGTTCCCTGAAACAAAAGCACATGTGCAGAAACACAGAGAAAAGCCATAATGAATAAATATCTGACCTGAGTAAGAATTAAGCTTTATGAACTATATACTTTGGAACATAAATAAAGCAAAAAGTAAAAAGCTAAGCTAAATGACTGTCTCATTTAGGGTGACTTTTTTCCCCCATAAAAAACAGGATTTTAAAATCATCTATCTGTTCCCTTTCCTTTTTTTTCTTTTTGATGGTATAGGGGATTGAACACCCAGGGCCTTGCACATGCTCTACTCTCCTCACATTCTGTTTGACTCTCATAATCACCCTATGAAGAGGGTTTCTTAGAGTTCATTCTCTCTAATGCATACTGAGCACCTAGTTTGTGTGAGTGCTGGTTCAAGACACTGGAAATGCAGTGGTGAAAAAGACACTTAGTAAAGCATATGAATTATGAGGATGAGGAAGCTGGGATAAAGTTGTATCAGGTAATGAGTGCTTTATTTTCTCTTCCTTTCTTTCACCGTATTGAGGATTGAACCCAAAGCCTCACACATCAAGCTAGGCACTGAATGTCCTCAGGCCTAGTCTTAACTTTCTACATTTACCTTGAACAGATTATTTAACATCTCAGAGTTTTCTTATATGTAATGCCCATATTACACACGTTTCCCCAACTATCTCATAAGGTTTCATGAAGATCAAATCTGACAGAAGTGAAAGCAATCAGCAAACCATAAACTCTATTTCAAGGTATCAAAGAGGAAACTATTTCTTCTTAAAGCTCCTCTCAGAGTGCACAGCTACTGCAGCCTCCAGCAATTCTATATTGGCATAAACCTCTTCTGTGGAGATTTTTCTAAGAACTACTGAGCATCTCTCTCATCAATATATTTATTAACTTCTACATGTAACCAAATTACCTTACTCACAGAGCCAACTTAATTTCCTTTTAAGTCCTTCCATTAATTTCCTTTGAATATTTTTCAGATTTTTAAATATCTTTGGTGAATTTTGATAATTTATTTTAGACAAATTTTTGCTAAAGGTCTATCCAATTTAGAAACCACAAGAAGGGTTGTTTCTCATGTTCATTTCAGGATATCCTAGAAATGTATGAATTCTTTTCCCCAAAAATATCTCTAATAAAGCAAATTTCTATTTCATCAGTGTGTAGTTTTATTTTGTTTTGTTTTTGTAATGTGGATTGAACTCAGGGGCACTTTACCACTGAGCTCTACCCACAGGCCTTCCTATTTTTTGAGACACAGCTCTATGAAGTTGCGCAGACTGTACTCGAACTTGCAATCCTCCTGCCTCAGCCTCCTGAGTAGCTGGGATTATAGGCATGTGCCATGGTGCCTACACTATTTCATCTGTGTTCTACCATGACCTTAGTTATCTCCATTTATTCTTCTCTCTAGATTGTGTTTCCTATATTTGTATTGTTAATTTTTTATCCCTAAGTGTAATGTAACACTTAAATGAATGTCAATGCAGTGCTATCTAAATCTGGATACAAGTGCCAACTGACGTTATTCACCAATATGACAGAAGGTTTATGGTCAAGTTCAAAGTTTCATAATTTAATAAAGAGAATATCCTTTAGACATCAGATCAAAACATCTTCTAAATTCTAAGTTTACTTAATGATTTCCTTGAAGGCAAAATTCACATTGTATTATCTAAAAATATCTATTGCCCAGTCAGTGCTAATCCTTCATACCCAAAAGCATGTGATGTAC
Organism: Aplodontia rufa; assembly: GCA_004027875.1. Classification (NCBI taxonomy): domain Eukaryota; kingdom Metazoa; phylum Chordata; class Mammalia; order Rodentia; family Aplodontiidae; genus Aplodontia; species Aplodontia rufa. The sequence goes on from PVKS010018312.1 coordinate 21,628, forward strand.
AAAACAATGTTTTATATATACCCAATGATCAACAAATATTTGCTGGAAGGCAGAATGAAAGATTTTACTATCTTCTAAATGCCCAGCCTATACGATGCAAAAATATAACATGCACTTGCTAGGCCTAAAATAATTAATTAAAATATTATTTTCTACTAATTCTTTTCTTTTCTTTTTTAAAGAGAGAGTGAGAGAAACAGAGTCAATTTTATTTATTTTTTTCATCTGGTTTTTGCTTTTTCGACACTTAGTTGTATATGTGGTGCTGAGGTTTGAATCCTGGTCCTCAGCCAGGCAAGCACTCTACTGCTGAGCCACTGCTCCAGCCCCTATTTTCTACTCATTTTAATAAAATAAAAGGAGATACTGACCTACACGTTGAAGTGTTTGCTTTAGAACAACAATGCAGTTTAGCCCCATCCAGGCCTGTGGAGGGAGGAGGGTGTATAGTGACTCCAGGGTGAACAGACTGTGAGCTTTCAAGAAAACACTGCCAAAGAGGGTCTTGAGGCAAAGGCTGGGTCTTACAGCCCTCGATGAGACCATCAACAATCTCCATTTCTGTTTTCTTAGACATCAGAATTCTCTTGCAGGCATTTTGGCAAGCATGATCTTCAGCTCTGTCACAGCAATACAAACCTACATTTTCAGAATATAAGTGGTTTAATTAGCTGGTTTTATGTCATTTATCACTCAGAAGAGAAGAAGAACATTAAGGTATAGTGGAAACCATTACTACTCCATCTCAATATATGCAATATAGAGGGCTTATAAAATCTCTCCACTACTTTGCATTGTAGCAAAATGTGGACAAGGTATCTAGCACCAAACATGAGCTTTCTAGTAATGGATGTCTAAAAGGGATTATGTTCTTGACATGAGAGAGAGAGAACTAATTTTTATAGCAACAAACATAAACCTTGTATTTCATCATATTTTAAGACAGCATAAAGGTTTTATATGTCTATGTAAGCTAATTAAGTTGTAATTTAAATAACACAGTAGCAAACTCTGACAAGATATCAGTTTGCTTCTGACTTTAATTTTTTATTTCTGGTGCTAGAGACTGACCAGTGGTACACATGTGCTGTCCCATGTTATGCCCCTAGTCCCCTGCCTTTAATTTTCTATGAAGAATCAGAAAATTAAAGAACACCATTAACTAAGCTATAGAATTCAGAAGGGCCTCTCTGGACTACTTTTCTCAGGTGTCTTTGACTTTTGAAGAAACCTATTTGGTCTGTAGCCTTCTTTTCCAGAGTCCTCTGTATTAACACAGACACTAGAGAGAATTGCTCTTCTACCCTTAATTAAGCCCTCTTCCTGCTGTCTTGCCTGGTTTTGTTTTGTTTTTTTTTTTTTAAGCTTGTTAGCTCCAGTGCCACCACTGTGTTGCCTAAATGTTGGGGAACACAGATCTGCCTTTAAAGTCAATGAAAGTTACTTGAGGCAAATGATTCACCTTCTGATTTACACCACACAGCCGCACCATAGAATATGTGGTTTTTGATTATGATTGTAATAAAGCACATTGCTTTTGAGTTCATAAAAACAAGTCTTTCAATATCCCAGTATAAAAAAAACCCTGCCATCTGGCTTATAAATCAATCTTTTGCAAGTGTGGTTAATTAGTCAGTTCTTTAAAATCTGATTACTTCCAGAAGAAGAAAATGCACTCTAGGTGGTACAAAGCTGAGACCTTGAAAACCCTTACAAGGTTCATTAGGTGGTCCTGATTTTTAAAAAAATCAGGCTCTCTTCTCATTTTTATGTACTTTTATTACAAAAGTAATCATTGCTTACTGGTAAGAAAACTTCAAGTTATAGAAATATGTAACGTGACTCAATTAAGAATATAACTAAAAATGTATCATACTATACCTTTAGTTGTACAACTTGCTTTTTTTGCTTCTGTATGAATGTATTCCTTTCTTTTTCTTGTTTGTAAAGTGTTATTATAGATACACCCTAATTTATTTATTCAATATCCTACTGATAGGTGTTTGGGTTATTTCTAATTTTTCTCTACTACACCAATGTTGGACATCTTCTACATGTACATATGCAACATATTTTTGTAAATTTGTGTAAGTTTCTTGCACAAATTCTGAAAGTGGACTTGCTAGCTTAAAAATAAAATAATCTGGGGAGCTGGAGTGGTGGCTCAGTAGTTACAGCACTTGCCTTGCATGCGCAAGTATGCAAGTTTGAACCCCAGCACCAAATATGCAGAGAGGTCTCGAAGCAACGAAGGCCACATGAAGGGCTAGATGAGGTCGTTTCTCACTGTCCCTCTCTCTTTAAAAAAAAGGAAAAAAAAAAAATCTGGGGCCGGAGCAGTGGCTTGGCGGTCACAGTGCTTGCCTGGCGTGCGTGAGGACGCAGGGTCGAATCCCAGCACCACGTATACAACAAAGTGTCAGAGCAACGAAAGCCACATGAAAAACTAAATAAATCTGATTCTTTCTCTTTCTCATTGTCCCTCTTTTTTTTTTTAATAAATCTGAAATTCTAATGGTCATTATCCGGTGTCCCTCCAAAATACCAAAGAACTATCCCACCCTCAGACCAGAATTCCCATTTCCTAATACTTCCTTTAGTCCCATCTTTCTTGGTCCCCTTTAACTGTGACAGTAACATCCAATCTGTCAAATCTAAACACCAAAGGAAGTCTACTGTTTCCCAAATGACCAAGACTCCAACTATCCATATGAATACATCGCTTCCTTTTAATAAACTTTTTTAGCAAATGTTGATGAAAAGAATATGTCCTTCTTACTTACTATCTGTTGGATTCCTCATTGGATAAGACTGGGTATAATTATTCACACAGTGTATTAACTGTGGGCTAATAGAGGCACAATAATTTTCCACTGCTTTGATCTGAGATGGACCAGGTGAAGAGTCTGTTCGAAAAATGGCTTGACAATATTCTCGGCAGTTTGTGTGATGACCTGCATAACTGCAACACACCGAGCCCACTGTAGGGGGAAAAACAGACGCTGCTGAAGTGAAACAGCTTTTTGTGAATATTAAATCATCACCATACTGATGGAACAGTACATCTTTCTAAATCTGAGAAATAAAACCATGTCAACAGATAAACACAAAATCAGCACTATTGTGGGCACAGTTATGGGTACATTCTGGTGCTCAATGGTATAAGTAAGTCATTATTTTCATCAACTTTGAGACTACAGTCCAGTGATTCTCCATAGAAGCGGTACTACACCCTGGAAGAGTATGGAAACACGTGGAAGTATTTCTGGTTATCATGACAACTTGGGGACTAGTGCTGACATTTAATGCATGGGTCAGAACTGTTAAACATCCTGCAATATGTTAACATAGCCAAAACTGTCTTCCCAAATGCCAAGAGAACCAATGAAACAGCTTCATTCCATGTTAGATTTGTGGAGGTTTATAAGCAAAGCAAAACAAAATAAAATCCCAAATATCACATATTTATGAAATAGAACCAGTGAAAACTAAGAGACATCAGGATCATTTAACAAATTTGATAATTATTTAAATGTATATTGTCAAACAAAATTCCCAAACTTCTCTACAGTTTGAACATCTGTATGAATACGCCTAAATAGGGATAGTCTTCATAACTGATGCAATCTGCCCCAATACCAAAGAGTGGAACTCATTTGAAATAAATGACTCTGGAGTTCTGTATTAAAAAAAAAAAAATCAGTAGGCTGGCATTTAAAGTACCTGGGGAAAGAGAGATGAGAGGCCAGATCTGCCCCAACGGGGGCAGATATGGTAAATATAATGACTAAGAGACCCTTATAGGAGGAGTCTAAGGTGATCTGTGGGAGGCTAAAGGGAGCTAGGGTAGATGTGTGGCAGGAAGAGGTTTAGAGAAAAGCAGGTAAGAATTCCCAGATAAATATTAAAGGTGAATAGTTCTTGGTGAATTCTAAAGATTAATGAGCAGGGAACTTAGGTGACTTCCAGAAATAATGATAATGGTAAAATCATACACAGATTAACTAAATTGGGATTGAACTAGCCAATGAACTAAGTTGGGACTGAACTAACTAAACAAGGATAAGTCTTAGTTTCCTCAACTAGGAAACTGTTCTATACCTACTGTGCCTCCTGTTTTTGATTTGGGATTAGTACCAAACCTACTGTGACCCCTGTGAAAGAGTTCATTTTCATCACAAATAAAAATCTTTTTTTTTGTTGTTGTTGTATGTAGTCCTGGAGGTCAAATCCAAAGACTTGCATATGCTAAACAGACATTCTACCACTGAGCTATATCCCCAGTTCCGCAAAGGAAAAACTATTTATGGCTTCATTTATCAATGTAACCTCAAAGAGGATACACCGGGAATGATTAGGTGAGCACAGAGGACACATGCAGAATAGGACAAGATATCCACCTTCTCATTCCCTCCTTTGCCATCTTCCCTGCCAGTGTGGGAGAATGCATGACTGTGGCAGAGACTAATCTTAAACTAAACCCCAATTTGAAAGGGTAGAAGATAAAGCATGGACAGCTAATGCTTCTCAATGCCCTTTAATATACCCCCCTGACAAAGGAAATCTAAACATCTGTCTATTCTGCAGGTGTCTTTTTCCATCTCTAATTGCTCTCCCAATTCCTTTCACCTTTAAAGCCCTTCTTCCACTCTCTACTGTTCACTTCTTGGTCCACCCTTTAAGGTCCAGCATGGCTGTCAACTCTATGAAGTCACATCTGAGCCCTCTTGAAGGATGTGATCCCTTTTTCCTCTGAACTACAACACTCTTTTCAGTACTCCATCTCATATCCTACCCTGTCCTAGAGTTCTTTGTGTAAGGGTCATGTCCTCCACAGATGTGTGTCTGCCCCATACCAAGCAAGTATTCAAAAAATGTCTGCTAAATGAATTGAGAGGCAGCTCTTGGCAAGTGCTTCACTATATAATGTGGATGTGTTTAAACTCTGAAAGTGATCCTATTATTGTGTTATATATTCCCCTAGCACATCTAACTCTAGTGTCTGCTTTGTAAACCTGAAATTAGGACATGGGAATTTTTATTCTACACAAATGACTTAAATACCCCAGAGGAAAGAACCTAGAAGAATTCTGCTATGTAAATTATTTTAGAAGGCTTATTAACAGCCTAAGTTATAATGCCAGGATCTTGGAAATATTTAAACAGCTAATCATGTTCTGTAAACTGTATTTTGTTCTTTGGACCACTTGTATAACCATTGACAATATACTTACTTTCATTTCTGCTAATGCAACTGAAAAGAGCATTCTGTAAATTAAAGAAAAACAGATAAACAGAAATTAACAACCAGAAAGTATTACTAATTGTATCCCATTTTATGGTTATATGGAAATCAGGATATCAAACTATATAATTTCTTTCTAAGTTGAAGGTTGAAAACACTGAAGATATGAAATGACCTCCTGGTAAAAAGGGAAAACATCTTCAGACACCTACTGGAGATCAAGGTGACCACTCCAAGCTATAAGTTGGCCACACTACAGCAAAGCAAGCTTATGTAAACTGTATAAATGTGTGTGTGCGTGCGTGTGTGTGTGTGTGTGGAGTGGTGGGGTAGCTACAATGCATTAATTGCCATTATTTCTTGTAGGATATAAAACACTTTCCATAAAGTAATCTAATAAAAGACATTCAAAGAAAGATATGTTTTATACAACTATTTCATTTTAGAGTTGAAAGGACCTTAGAGATCATCTCTAATGGTTCTCAAACATGGCTGAAATTTCCAGGTCTTATTTTAAATTAGAGAATCAGAATATATGAGTGGGGTACAGATATCTACATTTTAAACAAGGCTTCAAAGATGCAGCTTTCCTGAGATGAGAGTTTGAGAATCTTCCAACCATTGTACAGATGAAGAAATCATTCCCTCAGCAGGACAGAGACATGCTCCAGATCATAAAACAAGTCAAAAGCAGAACCAGAGAGATGAAATAGAGTCTTGAGAGGTCTTAGATTACTGTTCAGAGAGTGCCACCCTGTACCAAAGTCACCATAGGGGAAAAAAAAAAAACAAGAAGGAAAACGAACAAAAATGAAAAACTCCTTGCCCAAAGTCAAAGTCAATTGGATATTCAGGGTTTGTCAGCTGTGATTCATATAATTCACAATTGGAAGAGAATGAATTCTTAAAATAAATAATATGGGCATAAATAAAAAGTAGATGGAAATCAAATGTACCCTTATTGTTGAACTGAGATGATTTTGGCTTTTCAATGTAGCTACATCACAAGGCAGCTAAGTGATGTGGACTTAAGTTATAGGATCAACTTTACTAACATTGAAAAGTTAACTTCAGAGAAATATCCATGCAATTGGAGAAGCTGTACCACATTTACTCTCTCCATCAAATAATATTCCATTGTAGGAATAAGTCACACTTGATTTATTCACTTAAAGCAAAACAAAAAAATCTCTGAGTATTATAGATAAGGGCTAATAAATGTATCCAGTACATATTCTTTCTGCTAGAACTCGTCAAGCAATGTAGAGAAGAAGAGTAAATATTCTTGGTGTTCTTTAATAATGGTCTTATTTATATTTCTCTTTACCCATGTCTCCTTGTTTGACTTTTCAGCTACTCATTACAGACAGCCCTCTACTGGGGTTCACTGGCCTCAGGAACACTTATAAATAATCCAAGTAAACATTAAGAAGTACCTACTACCAACTCTCTAGTCTGTTTCGACTGTATTAATGCAATTCTATTTGCCCTTTGCTTTCTAATAAGCTAGTTGTTCCTTTTTGTTTTGACCTGTTGACTTAATTTCTGAAGAAATGTGTTTGTTATGTTGGTGGCTGTCCTGTGTTGCATGGTCTGACTACCATTTGGAGGACTTTTATAGTTATTCCCATAGTTTTTAGGGCCCAACCTAGGATAATTTTGCTGCCCAGGGGACATTTGGCAATGTCTGGAGATATTTTTAGTTGTGTGTGTGTGATTAGCATCTAGTGGATGGAAGCCAGCCAGGGATGCAGCTAAGCATCTTATAATGTACAGGACAGCTCCTCTACCCCCTAAAACAAAGGACTATCCACACCAAAATGTTAATAGTGTCAAGGCTGAAAAACCTTGCCCTAGAGACTTAAAAATTTGTTTAATCTGGAATTTTTAAGATTTAATCTTACAAATAAATGTCACTCTGGGTCATTCTGGTGAATAATTTAGCTTAAGAGAGAGGTACTAAAGGAAACACAAGCTGAGAAATGTCAGATTATCTAGTCCAATTTCCTTATATGACAAAAGCCAGAGACTGAGGCCTAGTTAGGGGAAATAGCTACGAGTCTAGCTTTCACAAATAGGGGTTGGTAAATTATGGCACAGAAAATCTTGTCTGTCACCTGTTTTTGTAAATAAAGTTCATTGAAACAGTCACACCCCTTCATTTATTTCATTTACTATGGCTACTTCATAGTACATATGGTATGATGACACAATTGAGTAGACAGACACTATAAGTTCTGAAAGTCTGAAATATTTCCTATCTGGCTTTTGCCCAAAGTTTGCCAACTGCTGAAGAAAAAGGGGAAGGGCACAGTTTCTTCCTTTGATATCATATCCAGAGTTCAGAGATATTCCCCAAATATCTCTTACTTCCCTTAACATTCACAGATAGACCTTTCATGTATAGGCTTACCAGCATTTGTTGAAGTAAAAACTTTTATAATTTTATATGGCTACACCTTTAGCCCTAATGAATACCATTTTTACACCTTTAATTTTAAGGTTTAAAAGAATGTTCCTTCACTCTAGCATACTAGAGTATATAATATTGTTCCTGGATATTTGATGAATTTATCAGTTCTGTTATACCCCTCATGACTGACATCTTTATTTTACAGATTGAGCATATACCCAACTTTGATGAAAGATTCCTAAATTTACTACAGGTAACTAACTATCTTTTCACTGCTTAGGCTACTGTTAATCAACAGTACACATAAAAAAGACATACACATAAAAAAAAATCACAGCATTAACTTATAGTTTCTTAAATCACCAATTCTGGAGTTAGTCAGTTCTCAAGTCTTTCAAATGTTTGACTGCCATCTGGTGGCAAAAGCAGGAAGTATCTGAAGGTTCATATTCTAATCTGCTTACTGATATCACATCAAGTACCTCTCTCAGTCCACTCATTTTACTTTGGAATAGTCCAAAACTATAGGGGTACCAAGGCAAGGAACTATCACAACCTCAGAGACCCATAGAACATGTAACCATACTAGAGTTGACAGGATGCTCAGAGAACTTAAAATCCTAAAAGTCTTCACTATCCAGCCAGAGAGCCAGAGAGCCAGTGTTCTTCCATGATGCTGTATTGTGAGAACAGTCTGGATTATTTTTCTAAATTCAGTCAATAAAAGGTTTAATTATGTCTACAGTCTCCTGTTTGTTTGGTTTGGTTTTTTGTTTGTTTGTTTTTGTTTTTTTACACCAGCACTTTAAATTGTGTGTGGGGGGAACCCTTTTCTTGGTTTTGGAGAAGTGCAACAAGCTCTTCCAACTTAGTGCCAAGAGTAGGTAACCTGTGGGCAAATCTGACAGAAAAATGGACAGGAATCAAAGATGAGGGCACTTACCACACTGGCCTTCCTTCTGGGGGCAAGGGAAGAGTTTTTGGTACAATTATTACTGGGAAGTAACTTCTAATCCACAAGTTTGTTCTGAAATGTTTACTTTCTGCCCTAACCGCCTACTCTTGCACTTCAGTGACTGATGTTTCTCTAACATTTCTCCCTGTCCACTTGTTTCAATCCCTTTTCTGTCTATTGACCATCTATGACTTACTACTCTTGTACCCTCTCCCATTCTCAAACAAATATTGATGATTTGAATCTTGTAAAAAATACAGATTTGGGGCTGGAGCAGTGGCTCAGCAGTTACGGCGCTTGTCTGGCATGCACAAGTAGGCAAGTTCAAACCCTAGCACCACGTACACAACAAAGTCTCGGAGCAATGAAAACTGCATGAAAAACTAAATAAAAAAAATCGTTTCTCTCTCCCTCTTTCTCTCTCTCACTGTCCCTCTCTCTTCATTTAAAAAAAATACAGATTTGTATTTTAGATGTTTTACTCACTTTTGGACAAAGACCAAAAAGAACACATTTTATGAACTGTTATTTAGTGGTTTCTACTCCCAATGCTATTTAACTAGACTACTAGTTAAAAGTAAAAGGTCTACTATATTCCTAGGCCATACAAAATCAAATATGTTTGATCTTCACAGATGAACTGAAATTTCTCTCAGTTTGAAGCCTGCATTTCATGTAAGGATTCCAGTAAAAGGTTAAGTGCTTATGGCAGATTGACTGCAGCTGTGACTCCAATTGTTCACATCTTGTGTCTACTTCTTGCATACTGACTCTGGCCTTGGCCATGTGACTTGCTTTGGCCTATAGCATATCAGTAAGCTTAAAGCAAGCATAAGCCTGAACACACATTTGCATGTTTCTATTTCCTTTCTTGGACCACCCCTACCACTCCACCGGAACATATCTGTGCTAACCTGCAGAGAGATGAGATAGACACATGGAAGACAACTAAACTGCCTTAGCCACAGGCATCTTCAACCAGTCAGTCCCAGACTGATTGCAAAGGAGTGAGCCTATCTAGAACTAGTTAAACTTGGCCCGATCAGAACTGTCCACATGTTATATCCAAGAAAAACAATAAATTGTTACTATTTTAGACTATAGAGTTTAGGACTGTTTAATATACAACATCACTGTGATAACAGAGATAGTACTCAGTGGCTTTCTCTACTTGAAGGAGGCTTAATTCATTGGATATTCATATAGAATTTCTACCTAAAAATTAACCTTGTATAATTCAGTTTTCCCCAGTGGAAAAAAGTCCTATAAATAAAATTCTACAGGGCTGGTGCGGTGACTCAGCGGTTACAGTGCTTGCCTTGCATGCGCCAGTACGCGGGTTCAAACCCCAGCACCACATACACAATGAAGTGTTCAAGCAATGAAAGTCCATGAAAAACTAAATAAAATTGATTCTGTCTTTCTCTCTCTCACCGTCCCCTCTCTCTTTAAAATAAATAAATAAATAAAATTCCATCTTTACAAATACTGACTATAGCAGCTAAGTAGCAACAACATTTTGTTCATTCTTACCACTCTGAAGGCTTCCTCATTACCTTGGACAGGTTTTTTGTTTCCCCTGGGTCCCAACGTGTCTTGCATAGACTTTTAGAAATGTACTTGTATCACTGTATTTTAATGGTCTATCTGAATTTTTCTCTTCCAATGGACTAGATGATGAGCTTAGTGGTTAAATTCCTTCATCTTTGTATCCTGAGAACAATGTCCAACACACATGAAGTGTACCAGTTCAATGAATGTAGAGTGAATGAAAGTCAGATACAAAGACAACTATATAGACTCTGCTCCAGGAACTAAGAATTTTATATTAAAGAGATATGTAAATAGAATTAAACTAAGGGTTTAAATGAAACATTCAATTTTATGTGTGTGGAGAGAAAATGAGCAGTAAAGGTTTGAAAGAGGTATCATCTAAGCTAGAATTTGAGGCAAAGGTTGTCAAGGGATAGAGATAATGGTGTGCTGGGATCGGCTTTCTTGGGGGGCAATGAACTAGTTGGGGAAGAAAGTCCTGATTTGTAGTACTTGCTGATGTTCTTGGTGTAAATACTCTCACTGATGCCTGATTTCAAGTTACAAACTGGTTTGCAAAATTCTGGATATTTAATAACCTGTTCTTCCTAGCTGATAAGAGGCCAGTTCCAGTATACCAGTGGAAAGGGGTATATAGGAATGGATTTGGGAAGAGGGAATTCCAGGTAGAACAAACAAGTTGTACAAATATAATAAATAAAAGATGGTCAATTTGGAAAATTACAAGTAATGTGCTGCTGAAGAGTAAAGAAGAGAAGAACCAGGCCTAGATTGAGAAAAGTTTGGCATAATAGGCTGAGAAGCATGAATTATATCCTCATAGGGAAGCCACTGAAGAGTTTTAAGGAGGGAAGTGGCATAATCAAATTAGTCCTTAAAGGGATCACTTTAGGAGAAGCAGAGATAGCAAATAAAAGAGAAACTGAACTTAGAAAAGCTAGTTTGGCAGCTATTATAGCAGTCTGGTAAAGTGGTAAAAAGGCTTGAATTAAGGTAGTAACAGCATCTGGAAAGCAGACTGACTTCACATATTTAGAATGAAAATCTTTAGGACTTGATATTCAGTAATTTGTAGGAACTGTTGAGGAAGAGGAAAGAATAGACAATATTTGAATGTAAGAAAAATAGGAAGTTAGGAAGTTTTTGTTTTGGAGTATATGTGTGTTTGTGTGCATGTGAATGTGCATGTGTGTGTGTGTGTGTGTGTGTGTGTAGTGTAGTGTTTATACATGGGAAGTGGGAGAGAAAGGGAAGTAGAGAATGTAGGGAAAAATAATTTGGTTAATTTGAAATTTTGGTTGATGTGGTTATTACTCCAACAGAACATTAAAAGTAAACCTATCCAGGGCTGGAGCAGTGGCTCAGGGGTAGAGCACTTGCCTGGCTCACACAAGGACCTGGGCTTGTTCTCCAGCATCACATATACAACTAGGTGTCAGAAAAACAAAAACCAGATGGAAAGATAAATAAAATTGTTTCTCTCTTAAAAAAGAAAGTAAACCTCTCCAATAGTGGTTCAGGGGCTCAGAAAAAGAAGGTTCTGGAGTTGTAACTCTGTACAGAGGCATTTAAAGCTATGGGAGCTGTGCTGGAGATGAGGCCTGGTGACAGAGCACTTGCTTTGCATGCATGAGGTTCTATCCCTAGCACCACAAAAACAAAACAAACAAACAAAAAACTATGGGAATAGAAAAGATTGCCTAGTAGGAAAACCCTGGAAATTTAAAATTAGACCAGATTATAATCTACTCTTACTTGGTAAGATGATCTCATTCAGGTGACTTCAGAGAGGAACGGGTTAGAAAGAAAATAAACTAGAGCAAGGAGACTAAATAAGTTACTCCTCTCCCCAAACTACAATATGACAAAACAAAACAACCTACAAGTAGAACATAATCAAGCCAGTACTGCAGGACCTTGTAGGTTTCGCTCTTTTTGGAGCTCATCAGCTGCAGGTAACGGCTTCACTCCACTCTAATACAGTATGTCTGCACAACATCTTACCATTTACAAAGTCTCCCATTCACTGTCTTCTATTATTATATCCCAACAATTCTTGAAGTTTTCGCAGCATTAACTAAATATACTTTATTTATATTGAGATTCTGAAGGTTTGCTGGGGCAAAGTACCTCATGGTTCTTTTTGTTTTGGTTTTGGTGCTAGGGATCGAACCCATGGCCTCTGAGTCACACCCCAGTCCATGTAATTTTTTTTTTTTTTTTTTTTGTTAAAGTAGTCAGAAGTTGACGAGGTGAGGGACAACTCAACTGTCCACAGCCTAGGCTATTGCTGCCATACAAGATGGCTTCTGTTCTTAGACCCATTGCACCACAGATCCAATACCCTAATGGTTAGAGACTTCTAGTTGTCCAGTGAATCCTATTGGTTCTGATACCCCTGGTCCCTGTTATGGCTAAATTAGACTATTTTTTCATCCTTTTTTTCTTTATGCTTCTGGTAGTATATCTAGAATCAAGGTTATAGAGAAAAAAGGTAGCAATAATTAATACATAAGAATCTTTTATGTGTGTATCTATATGTGACATTGGGGATTAAACCCAGAGATGCTCTACCACTAAGCTATATTCTCAGTTCTTTATATTTAGTCAGGGTGTTGCTAAGTTGTCCAGGCTGGCCTCAAACTTACAATCCTCATGTCAGCCTCCCCAGTATGCTGGGATTATAGGTGTGAGCCACTGCTCCTGGCAATATATAGAAATCTTTAAGCAGAACATTTTATTGCGGTATTTCCTGAGGATCTACTGCACAGTGCATGTAGATATACATAATGTACACCAAACATTGCATCCAGAGACAAAGTGTATGTTAAGCTATCATTTGTGGTAAAGTGAGGTAGAGGAGGATTATGTATACATATTGACTTTCATATGCATAAAATCTCTCTGGTAACTTTAGGAACTTGGTAGCTAAAGTACAAGAGGTGGAAAAGAGACTGTTGATTATATACCATTTTGAATTTTGAAAAAATAAAATTTAATATAAACTTAAACACTTGTCCTGTGTAATTAATTGTGTTGACAGGCGGCACTGATGGAATTGTGCCTGTAACTCTCAAGGATATCTTTGTTTTTGAGGTTCTAAGAGCATCTTTTTAATATTTTCAAAGCCTTAATTTTATGTTAGCATTTTCACAGAAGCAGAGCCCAAATAGAATATTTTAGTTGTATTAGCAACTATTTAGCTTAAAACTTAACTGCCTTAAGATTAAAAAAAAAAAAAAAGTCCTCATAAAGTACCTCCTGACTTTCCTTCATAGTTTCTCATCTTTCTTAATAAAATAACATCAAATAACTGGACTGAAGAAAGCCAGGAATTGAAGAAGAGAAATGAAAGTGACATTTATGAAAAGAATACAAAAGAAATCCTAGAGAAGAATCTGTGGAAAAAAGGAAGAAACAAGTAAAATTTAAAAGTCTGATGGCAAATATGTAGCAAGGTACTTCAGTGGCTCATGCAGCAAATGGAAAGGTGTTCATATTTATGATCATTATGTATTGAAAGTGGCAGGTAAGGTCTGATATTAAAGATATCGAATGGTTTATTAATCCCAAACTATAATTTATCTCATCACTTTACATCCATTGCCAGGTCTCTGGAAATGTACCCAGTGCTCACACCATGTTAATGAAGTTTATTCTGATAACCAAGGAAGAAAATAGCTATCTATCAACAATAAATTTTTTAAAAATAATTATACTGATGGCCAAAAGAAAAGGTTCACAACTAAGTTTTGGACAGACACTATGCAAAAAAAAAAAATCTCCATCTCCTATATCTATATATTTATGTATTTATACATACATATATATTTTATGTAAAAAATATATATTTTAAAGAATCTCTACTTTGTCTCATACTTCACATAAAACATTAGTATGGCTGTACTATATACAGCTAGCATCAGTTCTGATTGTTGGTGCCTATGTCATTCTGATCGTTGAATATTTTGAATATGATCTCAGGTTCTAACATTGCACATCCATGAATCTCATATGGCCTAAGCAATACTTCTAGGTGGGCTAAGGAATGTGCTTGTGAAAATGTAAGGAGCCTAAAACTGAGCATTCATTCCCATAAACACTTGAACATGTTGATGTATTTATCAAGTTAATGACTGATTTTGGCAGCTTTTATAGACCAAAGTTTGATGAACTCAATCAAATAAGTAACTCGCAAAGAAGTACTAAGTACTGAAAGAAGTACTCTTTCTCAGATGTTGTTCAAAACGAGAACTGCCAAATTGGAAGGAAGATCATCAGTTAAATCTCCTATTCATTGCAAAATTCCCTCCGCTATGTATGAATTCAGTAAGACTTTGAATATTTCCAATAATAAAAAGTTCTCTTTTTTTGGAACATCTAATTTCATTTTGGGTATTGATCTGAAATGCCATTATCAGTATCTGCTCCTTCCCTTCAAGTTCCCTAATGAAGCAATCTTCAAAACCTAGCTCTCTTTCATGGAACTTCCATCCACACTCTCGAAGTTCAAGGATTACTTCAAGGTTGGTTGTGGACATGAAATCTCTCTTTATATTTAGTCTTGTATTCCTAACCACCTTTCAAATATGGGTCTTTACATTAAAAGGAACTAACACTCGAAACGCTTCAATTTCTTTAATTTCCTTCCCAACAAATCTGTTATTATTGCTGTGTATTTTAACTCTCTATTTAAAATCCAATAATTTATTACCATTGTTTTATATGTGTGTTTTAATTTACCCCTTTTCTACTTTTCAATTCTCTTTTGCACTTCAAATAGTTTTCTGCTGGACTAGATCTTTCAGAACATCTTCTAGCAAGAGTCTAGAAATATCTTAATGTTGTCTTCTTTCTTGAAAAATACTTCTGGTGGATAGAGAGTCTTTCAGAACCATTTAAGTATCATTTCACTGTCCTCTGACTTTCTCTGTTGTTCCTGGGAAATCGGCTGTTGATCTCCTTTAAACGCAATGTCTTTTTTTTCTGACTGGTTTTAAGATTTATTATGTGTACCTATAATTCAGATTTTTAAAAATTTGGGGAATTTTTTTGTCTTCATTAAACATTGCCTCTACCCATACTATTTCTTTTTCTTCTAGTTCTTCATTAAAAGATGAATCTCACTCTGTTCTGTCTCCTAAACTATCTTTTAGCTTCATGTCCTTCTATGCTGCTTTTTCTACAACTTTTCTACCTTACAATGCATTTTCATTATTGTAATTAATCTTCTACAATATCCATCCTGTTTGTATTTGTTTATTTAAAGAGAGAGAGGGACAGTGAGAGAGAGAAAGGGAAAGAGAGAATCAATTTTATTTAGTTTTTCATGTGGTTTACCTTGCCTGACACTTTGTTGTGTACGTGGTGCCAGGGTATGAACCTGCATCCTTGCGCATGCCAGGCAAGCACCATAATTGCGGAGCCACCACTCTAGCCCCCATCCATTGTGTTTTTATTTCAATTACGTTTTTATAGAAACACTTTCAACTACGCTTGCACTGTATTTTCAAGATTGTTTTATTTTTTAAACACATAAAATATTTTCTGGTCTGTATCTGATAATTTCTGTATCTGAAGTATTTTCAAGGACTGATTCTGATTGCCATTATTCCTGCTAACTCGTTTGATGAATCTTGTTTTCTGGTGAATTTTGTGATTTCTTTACATGTGAGTTGTTTACTTCCTTAGAACTTTATCTGTGAAAAATCTCAAGAAGTCTGGAATAAAGATCTGTTCCTCCAGAAATGATCTACGTTAGCTTGTCTCAGGGACCTAAGAGCCACTAGAATCATTTTAAATTCTCAGCTTGAGGCTGTGTAAATATTCAGTATAATGTGGGCTACAAACTCAAGTGAAAGCCAGCTTATATATATCAATTTTCAAAGGAGACAATGCTAAAGTTTTAGAGAAGCAACTTTTTTAGTCACCCCCCTGGAAGAGGAAATTAGCATATTTCTTGATCATCCTAATATTAACAGTGTAGCCCCTTTGGGATCCCAAATTTAATGCTGGGAAGGGGAGGGGACTACAATTAAGGTTTCCATCTTTAATCAGAACCAAAGATTTATCTCCTGACTTCTGAGCCCCATGAAGCTATAATGTTATGGAAATTATTCATCAAATGTCCTCAGTGCTAATGTAATTTTTACTTAATTCTCTGCATTCCTGACTTCACTTAATTTTTGGCCTGGGCATTCCGTATTTTCTTTCCAGCAAATTAAGCTAGCATTTTAAATTGCTTTCATCTGGAGGACTTGTCTAGTTACCAAGTCTGCTCTACTGCCAGAAAACGAAGATCTATAATAGTGCCTTCAAGCATAGGAAAATATAATCGTAAATGTATGCCAGGAAATTAGGCTTAAAAGATTAGAATTGTTTATTCTGTCTCCTTGAACATCATCTCCTACATGTAAAACATCATTAAAAAAAAAATCCTGTTGATGAATTCTGCTTTGAAATCTCTGACTTACTCTTGAATATTTGATTCTATATCCTAGTGATGGATGGCTCAATCTTATATCTTTTTAGCTAAGTTAGAGGGGTTTAGAGGATCTAAAACTTAGCCTAAAACTAAAAGTTTAAGCTTTTTAAAATACTGGCCTTGTTACTTGTCATGATATTTTCTTTTATAAAATCTTCATTATCACCCTCTATTTAATAATGAGTTGAGCTCCCCAAATGTCAACTTTCCAGGATCCTTCCAAGCATGGATTCTCAGCCCCAAACAGGGCCTGTCATCTCTTTATCTCTTTGCCCCCTGCTTAAGCCATATGCTTTTTTTTTTTTTTGCTAATATGCCTTTCTGATCCATGGTCATATTAACCAAATTATACCAATCTTTTCAGGCCTTTCTGTTGTGCAGTTTTTCCTGCCTGCTAACTCCCAACATGCTTGTTCTGCTTCTGATTTCCCTAAGCCCTGTGTACACAGTATATTAATTAATTTCACTCAATTAGATATAACTGTCTAGGATCTGAAGTTAAGCTATAAGTAATTTAATCAGAATTTTAACCTGTTTGTGCATTCTAATATATATAATTGCCTCTTAGTATTCAATACTATTGATTTGAATAAGAAACTAGACTACAATGCTTTACATTTAACATTTATTTTAGGCTGGTTAGAACAAAATAGAATCTTAAATAGCATTATAATTTTTTTCTTCTTTTTTTCTTGTTCAGTATTGGGGACTTAGCCCAGTACTGCACATGCTAGGCTAGTGCTCTATTACTGGGCTATATCCCCACCATTTTTTTTTTCTTTTTTAAAATTTTGAGATAAGATCTGGCTATTTTGCTGAGGTTGTTTGTTGAGATCCTCCTGCTTCAGCTTCCCAAATTGTTGAGATTATAGGTGTGCGCCACATTGCCTGGCTACAGCAGTACTGTTTTAAAATTTTATTCACTTAGGTAAATTTCTAGGAAATCCCCTCAAAAGGAACTTTGCAGCATCTTTCCAATAGAGATAATAAGCTCCTCCAAATGTCATTATCCACTCTCTGAATCTCTACACAAAACCATCCTTCAGGATAGAAGCCACCCCTAAAATTGTAAGCCTAAAGAAAAAGATTAAACATCTAGGAATTTACCCCTGGACAACGCCAGAAGTAAGGAAATATATACTAAAAGCCAAATTTTAGATATTAATAAAAAACTAATGAGCTAAAACAGGCTATATTATACCAAATTTACCCAATTTAGTTTATAACAAATAGTCACCATCTCTAGACTAGACTTGAATACTGACTGTTATTTAGGGTTTATAATGCAGAACCCTTCTCCCGCATTAAAGTGTTCTTGCTTCTCTTTGTTTTCTAAATGATATAAAAAATAAACTAGGTCTATATTATCTTGAATATAGGGTCAGCTTTTAATATTAAAAATTAAAAAAAGAACCCTCTTGTCATGTAGACTTTTGGAGAATGGTGCTTAATTCTAGTTCAAATAAGGAAGGATCAACTGAAAACCACACTGTTCTTATTTCTATGATAGGACAGTGTTGGTCTCTCTTACCTTTCCTGTCCCGTCCTTCATCAACACATACTGGTAGACTTCCTAGGGCAATGCAGAAATCCAGACAAGAGAAGGAAGCACACTAAAATTATGGAGGACAGGCTACAGGAGATGGACAGTGTCAGACATCATGTGGGAGAAAAGAAGGAATTATCACAGTTAGCCACTTTGTTCAAGAGAAACCCCAAATGGTCATATCAAAGGTAAAGAGATAAGGGGGGGGAAGAAAAAAGAAAGATCTTTAGGCTCCTTTAATAAGAACAGAGAAGAGCTATAGCTAATTTGGAAATCTGTCTCCAGAGGAACAGATATAAGTTAGTAAAAAATACAATGGGACAAAAGATAAGTAAAACTTTCCAGTTTAAAAATGTTGAGATAATTATAAGCTTTGAGAAAAGAAAAAAAATCAGAACTATAATCTAGAAGCAATTAAAAGGATTATTCTATCTTTCTTATCTAAGAGAACAGATAAAAGCAATAGGAATCCCAATGTTTAGATATAAAAACATGATGAATGAGGGGCATGTGCACTTAAGCTCCTTAATTACATGACC